>JADGIL010014155.1:0-14438 GCA_020352625.1 Cactoblastis cactorum
AACAGACAGACAGACAGACAGACAAAAATACTAAAAAAACTCGTTTTGGTATTGGAAACGGGTAAATACTACTATGCAATTTGAAAAATGCAATTATTTTGAAATTACAGACAGACACTCCAATTTTATTTATTTGTGTGATAGAATAAAGTCGATTTTGTTATGCAGTCAGTGTACAAAAATTCATACAAGCAATAGTAATAATTAACCCTATTAATAGTAAAACGAAATATTACCTTAGTATTAAGATCAAATCAAATAGAAGTTTCTAATCATCTAATCCAAATTGACCGAGTACATAATATTCTTATTTTAACTTACAGATTGGCGCGCCAACAACTTACCAAATATCGCAACCTATTCCATCACAACTGGCCTATTCTGAGCACAAGATAGCGTACCCGCAACAACCAAACGCTGGCGCTGGACCAGTACAAGTTCCAGTAGCCACCACAGCTTACCAACAACCAATAATTTTGCAACCGCAACCCTTTGGACCCCCACAGCAACCACCCCAGCAGTTCTTGCAGCCACAACCTATTGCACCACCTCAGCAGCCACCTCAACAGTTCTTGCAACCGATTCCTCAAAATTACCAACAACCCCAGTTTCAACTAATCAGACCAGTTCAATACATCCAAGGCCCTCAATATATTCAAGGCCCTCCAGCTTACCCTGGCCCAGCTCCAGGAATTTATCTGAGAAATCCAATACAACTTCCGTACTATCAGCCACCTCAGTTGATTCCTGTTCCAGTCCAAATCCCGCCAGGGCAGCCGGGAATCGTGTATGCACAGGATCCAAACAACGCTCCCCAGAATTTGCAAATTGTACAGAGGCCCCAACAGCCTGATGAAGAGCAACAGCCTCAGCCACAACAAACTGATGAGAAACAACAAGAACAACAGCAGATTCAGGTAAATTCTAAGTATGTGAGTACTTTTTTTACTATATTAATTGACAGTTATGTATAATTAATATTATATTAACAAAAATGTTAACTCATGTCTGACAAAAACTAAGGTTATCAAAGTAATCGATTATATCTTTCTTCATTAATATATATTTTACTTTTTGTGTTTTTGTCATATCAATCTGATTACATAAAAAATATATAAATGTATGATATCTGTTCAAATACATACATATTTTAAAGTCTTATGGATTATTTATCAAAAATTTGCAGAAACCCAACGTCCAAATTCGGACCTACAGCCAGCCCCAACCACAAGGCGCAGTGAGCTTCGCTAGTTTCTCCCTAAGCCAGCCCCCACGGATATATCTTCCAAAAGAGACACCACAACAAAATTCCCAACCCACACAACTGCAACCAGCTCTGCAGCCACCTCGCCAAACCCTGCAATTCCAAGGGCAAGCACTAAACACTCACATCAAACCCGAAGGAGCTGAAAACGATGATTCGAAAAATCTGAAACCCATCTACTTCAGACCAAGTGCCGCCATACAAGTACAGTCACAGCAACAAATTGACCCTCAGCAACCACTTTTGGTACAAAACCATGGCAACGGAGCACAAAATGCGTCACCAACTTTTCCCCCTATACAATATTTCGGCAAACACGCACAGAGAATCTTTGCTAGATATACTTCACAGTCTTAAATATTTTAAGGTAAATAGAAATGAACGAAATTATGGTTACACTAAAAAGTACATTATGATCTAAGCTACATAAGTGAAAAACAAGGGTTGCTCTCAAAAACTTGCCTTTAAATTGGATTATTTGAAATATAAATTCAATTTTCGTGATCATTCCCTCCATTTGTACGTTAATTTTATATATATGTAGGTACATTACTGTAGATAATTGAATACATCAAACAATTTAATTATAACTGCCTAATTTGAACATTATTTGTTGGCATAGCAGTGAATAGGGAAAGTTGTTAAAGAAAATTAATTTTTAGCTTAATTTAAGTAACAAGTTGATGTAATATAAGTAACAGAAGTCGTGAAGGTGCTGCGTATTGTTAATTAACTGTGATGCCATATGAATCTTTACTTTTGTAAGAAATTTTACCAATAAATTTTAAGACGTACACTTTGTCTCATTTTAATCCTTGCAATAAATTCAAGATTATAGGGGTAGCGGTGGACACTTGCGCTCAATAAGCACTTTGATAAGGGTCGTAATTCGTGAAATTATTTCCTAATAAGTTTCTAATTAATCATTTTAAAAGCTAATTCCGGCGTAAAATATCGAAATTTATATGACGATAGCTTTTATAAGGAATGAAGTTGATATTTCATAATTTAAATCTTTCTTATACATACTTAAACTGATGTATACAAAACAAGTTCTAAAATGCGTCTTAAATTGAAACCTAATTTTAAGTGAGACCTTCTATAATATTACTATGAAAACCGCGTCGAATTTCATACAGGATATTCTGCACACAGACATTATCTGTACCGTTTGCACCCTTAATTTTATTTTCTCTTCCTCACCCTGAAGGGTGAAAAATGATTTTTTTATTTATTCTCCACTCTCTCTGAGCAGTTGTAGATGTATTATTATGTATATTTTTAGCAAGTGATGTTAAAATTACCTTACAAATATCTTAAAAGTGTTTAAAAAATTATTAGACCGGCTAATACAATTGTTGCAATTATCCATACTAATATTATAAATGCGAAAGTAACTCTGTCTGTCTGTTACTTAATCATGCCTAAACCACTGAACCAATTTGCATGAAATTTGGTTTGGAGATATTTTAATACCCAAGGAAGGACATAGGCTACTTTTTACCGCGGGAAAATGACGCATTTCCACGGGAAAATTCAGGTGGGCCGATCGCTTTTACGCCTACACTACTGAACAGATCTAAATGAAATTCAGTTTTTTTTCATCCAAAAAAACTACCTAATGCGGACGAAGTCGCGGGTAAAAGCTAGTCTTACATAAAAATTATTATAAACGTATATTCGAAATTGAATCATATTATTTCTCCAACAACTTTTCGAGGTTAATTATTACTTAGCGAGCGCAGGAAAACTTTGCCTCGGCAATTTCGTTAATATTAGCCGCAGAGATCAGTTTCTTATTATCGCCACTAGCAAGGAAGACACCAGCTTAACTTAATGTTCTCTGGAATCCTGCTAGTGTTACGGCTTCATTACTGTCTTGTTTATGTGCCATTGTAACTATTAACAGTCGAGTTTATTTAGTAATTGGAATTGTATTAGTAATTGGAATAAAACTTAATTGGGTAATTTGGGTGTTGGAGTTTATTTCTTCAATTTGTTGCTGTTAGAAATTTTTAGTATACACTATTTTTAAAATAGTTTGAATTGTAATGTTTTTATGTACATTTTTAATTGTCGGTTTTATAATGAAGTTTTTAAATTTATTTATTATCTTATTGACATCTTACTTTGTTTTGATGAATAAAGACTTTCTGCTGCTTCTGATGCTGGTCTGGAAACGAAAAGAAAACGTAGAATGAGCCAACTGCAACTCTTTTCGAATAGATTGTAAAAGTCTATCAAGGGAATGGGTTTAGATTAGGGAATATTGTCAAAGGTGTTATTCTAGCAACCTGTCAATATAACTGAATCTTCATCCCGCCAATATGTCGACCAGTTTACTAAGTGTTACCTTCAAGTCTCAAGACTCTTAGCTCTAGTATCTATTCGAAGTTTTGTGAAAGCCATTAAATAAGTTTAAGTATACATCAGAATTACATATGATTTGTAACCAAATACCACGCGAGCGAAGCCGCGGACAAAAGTTTTTGTATAAATCTTTACACTTAAATTACGCATATCTATGGGTATATCCTTAAAAACAAATGTACCAAAACTTAAATTTGGTACATTTGAAGCTTTCAGACCGTTCTCTCGCGTGAGTTTTATTAAGAAACTTTTTGATACACAATAGGTTTATCACGATTGCAAGAATTCTATTCTAAAAATCGTATAGGTAGTCGATTTCACAAGAATCTCCGAAGTTATTCGATTTTCTGAAACGCTCGAGCCGAATGTTCTTGTTCCGAAGCCATGCTCAAACTGAAAAGTATCTGTAGATACACCTATACTAAATGTTGATAGTCGTGAATAATCAAAAAATAGTCACGTGAAGACATACTTACTGCCAAACGAATAAAAACACTCAAAACGACTACGTCACTAATTAAACTTCTTAAAATATGTTGATTAAACCAAATTAAGACTATAATTGAGTTACATGATTTAAGGGCAGTATTAACGACAAAGCCCTAGGGAGGGTCGTATCTGAGTGGGATAGAAGTCCGACCTCTAATTTAAGATAAGATAAATTCAATACATAAAAGAGGAAATTGCTTCTATTAAGTGTACTTGAAGGTGTGTATATTTTTAATTATTTAGAAGCAAATATTTCCTGTTTCTTTTTTACTCTCACACTGTTTATCCTTTATTGTTATCTATTTAATACTAGATTGTAATTAAAATTAGCTTTACTCCTGAAAATTCATTTGATTTCTTTAAAAAATCAGCAAGATAAGTAACAACATTTGGCCTACTTGAATAAAAATACTTCTTGATTTTGATAATAAATAAATATAAGAAACATTTAAAAAATACTCTAAATCAAAGTCTTTTAAGACAGCCATTTAATTATATGGGTATTTTAATCGATTTTTATTTACAAGGAAACGAGGTACAGTAAGTAATATATTAAAGGAATTAGTATGACGGCCTCGTTGGCACAGTAGGAAATTTCTTGCCTCTCAACCAAGAGGTCCCGGGTTTGAATCCCTGTCAATTCCTAATGAATAATAGATTTTTTTCTGATTGGCGTGGGTCTTGGATGTTTAGCTATATACTTATGTATTTATTATAAAATATAGTATCGTTAAATTAGTATCCCATAACACAACTCTTAATCTAACAAGTTTAGAACTAACACAATTTGTGTGATTTGTCTCTATACAAAAATTAGTTATGTATTTTGTGCAAAATGAAAAATTTTATTAGCAAATAAGAACGACTGAATCCTTAATCATTTCCATTAAGACAGTTTCACCTTTGGAATAGGGTTATTTACAGAATGTAAGAAAAAATATATAAAAATGCGTGTTTATGATATACTTCATAGAAAGTAAACAAAAAACCGTATATTTATTTATAAAAATGCAATATAAATTTTATATTTCAATTTTACAAACTATTTTTTATCGTCTGTGGTTTAAATGTCTCTTTTGTGATATGCATGGAGCCACTACTTTGCAGTGGTATGGAGCCCCTACTTGTAGTGGTGTGGAGCCTACTGCTTGCTTTTTTAGCCTGCAGCGGCCGGTTCGTCCGGGGAAGTACCACACTCCCACAGAAGACCGACGCCTTAATGGCGGCTATCAGCCGCCATGCTCCGTCCGGTGAGTGGGAAAGCCGGAGGCCCGACTTCTCGGCCTTCCCCAAATGGAGGGCGGAGGTTTTTTATAGGCCGGCAACGCTTCTTTAACTCCGCAGGTATTGCAGTTGTCTATGGGTGGCGGTGATTACTCGTTTACTTCCCTCTGACATAAAAAAAACGCCATTCGCTATATTGGATTCATTACATACAGAAAAAAAAATAGAAATACAGAAAACGAAACAGTCGTGAAGGTATTCGTATCTGTTGAAGGAAATTGACCAAATATAAAGCAAATGAAATTATCCCAAGACCCTACTCCTACTAGGCATCAAATAAATCAGTATCTTCAACATTATTTCCAGAAGCAAACTTAATAATTGAGGTCGACATGGGATGAAACCCAAAGAAACTTCTAAACATAATGATTAATTATTGATATTTTGTAATAATGTTACCATATTTTAAATTAAGGACTTCGCAAATATCTAACAATTTCTGTTAACCATAATAGGTTAACGTACCTGACCGTTACTCAGCAGGTCCCAGTTAGGTCATGATGAAAAACGATCTTTTTCAATTATATGTTTATATTAAAGTGAATTTATTACAAAATATTATATTGTTGAGTTATTACTCCGTTATGAATCGGCGTATCAAGATGAAACAACGCTATATTTTATGTTACACCTCCAATGTAACTGTGAAAAACCAAAATCAAAATCCATCCAGTGGTTTTTATCCGTGATGCACGTACAAACTTATTTACAACAGACAGACAAAAATTCGTAAGTAATCATTTTGGCTTCAATAGATCCTAAAAAGACTTTTTTTTTTCGTTAATATTTTCCATGTACGGTAAGTACAGTTTTATTATAATGTGTATGTATACGTACTTACATATAGAAACTGGCGTGAAAATGTTTCAGGGACATTCTAATTTCTTATTAATAGTAAGATGATAATAAACTGAATCTAGTTTCTGAGATTTAATCAAACGATATTTTGTTTCAAATAATTTTGATTACTCAATGAAAAAAAACACGTGTCAAAACAACAAGAACAAGAAATAATCAACAAGAATGGGTTGTAAATTTAAGTATGTTTTAAATGCTCTCTTTGTGATCATTAAGTATATCATTTTAATGGTAATTGTACGCTACCCGTGTCTCCAGAACAATGGAGTTAAGACAATGTGTACCCCGCTTTATGGCACATGACGTCATAAAATATGTTAGGTTAATTAAGATCTGTGGCAGTCAAGATACTTTTTCTAGTTTCAGAACCTACATGGTTTAGCTACACAACACTTAAGCCCTCGACTGCATCGTACCTGTCTATTGTCAATACCTCGGGTTCTAAGTAGCGTATCAAGATGTAATCAAGCTATATTTTAATTTAGATCTTCTACAATACAATTATAGAAACTGCATCGAATTCCATCTAGCAGTTTTTGCGTGATACGCTATACAGATAGACAAAAGTTCTAAAAATTTGGTTTCGGCTTTTTCAGTTTCTAAAAAGTTTTTTCTTTAATATTTTCCAGGTACAAACATAGCTCGGTTCGAGTTTTATAAATAGATTATTTATAATATTAAGCGAAAAAAGGTTAGGTCAAAAGGTTCTGGAATGGCGACCGCAGGCAAGCGCAGCGACGACCACCCACCGATCAAATGTTCAGACGGCCTATTCAGGGTCGCTAGAAGACGCTGGATGCAGGCCGCTATCAACCGGTCATTCCCACTGACTCTACTCAAACTACTCAACTAACACTCATTCAAACATACGAACTCACAAACGCTTGCCTCTTTATAATATTAGTATAGATGTAGTAAAAAAAATGTATTAATATTTTTTGGACACCTCATGCTAGACAAAGTCCAAAAGTAAAGTCAAAGACTTTATACCCTTAGGAGATAATATTGTATGGAAGTTCCCAAGCAATGAAATTCATATGAAGACTCTTAGCATAACATTGCAAAGAGTTTTTATTCTTAAATCGATTTTTTTTTTCGAACTGGCCACCATAAACAGAACATAAAAAGAAAAAAATTGGCGCAATTCTGAAGAAAACTAAAATAACAATTTAAAACTTTCAAATACGCTTTAGGGATTATTAATAATCTACTACTGGAAAAATCAAAAGGTAAATGATTATTTTTGTAGCACTTTCTTTCTATTGTTTCGCATAAAGAGTGAAAAGTAGTCATTCACTTATGACTGTCGTAGTCTTGGGCTGATTGAATCTCTCGCTTCACTCAGGACTCTATATGACTATTTCTTCGCTACGCTCAGGATCCAACGCCCGTGACGTAAGACAGTCCTTTACTCCCTAGGTGCGTAATCTACTATTAATAATATTAATACACTTTTTTTACTACACATAAATCTTTTTCCACTGCCTTGCCTGACTGTTTGAGCGTCGGTCGAATGTCCATTGTGTAGTATTTTATACGAAATATGAAGAAAAATTATGCGATTTCAATTCAATCGAAACAACATTTTTATATTCTTAATTAGCGGAATTTAGCCACTGAGAATTTGATAAACAACATCGGGAATGACAATGTGTCGCAAATTTATCATTAAAAGTAGCACGACTACAATCCAGAATACTTATTATCAATACATTTATCTAGAGACCTTGTTAACCCCGCCAGAAATACTTTCACCTTGAACAACTAAAATGTTGCCAATGATTTATATTAAGCTAAGTATATTAATTTACATATATAAACAATCACTTCACAACACCAATACGGGAGAAATACATAATCGTCTTTAAAATATTGTATTTCCTATATAAAATAATTTTTTTCTTTATCTCAAGATAATAAAAAACTTACCTGTAAAATATTATATTATTTTTGAATGTTTCAGAAGTTTTTGACATATATAAATAAATAAAAAAATCACCATGTTTATTTAACAAATGTTGATGACAGGTTGTACCAAAAGTTTTCTTAAAACAAATAAAAATATAAGGTACTACAGCGATTAGCCTACGAAAGGGACCCTTTGTTCCGCTGGTTTGGGCCGTGTGGTTCCGTAGTCAGCATTATGTTAATCGTACTCGTATGTAAATCGGCCGACCTTCCTTTCAACTCTATTCGACCTTGCTGGGCTTGCCCCCATTAATTTTTTGGCTAAGTTATGTAGGTTATACTTAATCTTATGTAGGGTTCCGTATCCAAAAGGCAAATAAAACGGAACCATGTTACTAAAATTCCGCTGTCTGTCTATCACCAGACTGTATCTCATGAACCGTGATAACTAGAGAGTTGAGATTTTCATATGTTGTATATTTTTATTGCCGCTATAAAAACAAATAGGTACTAAAAACGGAAACAGGAATCGTAAACCAATATAATATAATACTGCACCGCGTACAAATAAAAGATTTAAATTAGTAGTATTTTCTTACTTTATATTACGAATCACTATCCAGAACACCGCTCTTGTTCCGCCGTCCCTACTTCTTTTATACTTATTATTATTTTTAACTAGAGGCCGCCCGCGACTTCGTCCCGGTGGACACCCTATTAAATTCAATTAGGAATCAATCCCGCGGGAATTCCGGGATAAAAATGTAATGTAACCTATATGTTATTCTGGGTCTTCAGCTACCTACATACCAAATTTCATCGTAATCGGTTCAGTAGTTTTTGCTTGAAAGAGTAACAAACATCCATACTGACATACAAACTTTCGCATTTGTAATATTAGTAGGATTTCGGCTAGTGAGCGGGAGGACAAACATCTACAGTACGCATATTAATAATTTTAAACATTTTCATGCACGATACGAACATTTTATTCATAAAGTAATTCTGCTATCAAACTTGAAAACTTGCCATCCACAACATTGAATAAGTGACAATGACATTTAACAGTTAATTTTTCGCTTCATAAAATACACTATATTCCACAAACAAACGAGTAAAGTTGAGATATGGCCGGATGTGAACCGGAACGTATCCAAAAAGTGTATGCATTATTTTCAATAAGCACTGCATCGTTCCATTCTACGCTTGTGATATCGGAATGAATTTCCTCTTTCATTTAATACGAAAGCACACATTGAGCACAGGGATCACCATTCACCAGATTGGAATACGAGTGTTTCCTGTGAGCCAATCATGAATTTAAGCGGAATAATTGGCTAAATATTGACTAAGATGATATTGATGAATAAATAAATATATAAATAGTATATATCTATTTGTAACTCCAATGGTTTAGGCAGCGTGCGGCAAGTTAGCTCTCCGAGAGCAGAGTTTTTCAAATTCAAAATATCTTTATTATGGTATACAGGTAAAAAATATGTTACATAATATACATAGTGTGTCACTGTGTCTTGTCTAAAAAGACGTACAATAATGTGCGTGTGAAAATAAATTGATATTAAAAAATTTTGACATCATGCCAATAAAAAAATAAATTAAAAAAATATACATATATGTATAAAGTCAAAAAAGTTTCCCGATTTAATTGACATGTATCATTATATTACGACCACAATTAGGTACATACATAAAATCATTATAAATTGTAACCTATATGTTATTCTGATGAATAATCTTTAATAATGTAAAGTTTCATCCAAACCCGTCTAATAGATTTTAGTGAAAGAAAAGACAAACATACAAACATCTTTACAACCTTACACATTTATAATATTAGTATGAAGGAAGTAGGATAGGATATGATGAGTACTGTGAACTAATTTTTTCCATGACAGCATGTCACAAGTCAATTTGTGACAATATTTATTTTCTTTGATCTTTTTCAATGGCTGTTATATTAAACTCTTATAAGAAATCTCTTGGTTTGTCTATGTCAGTTAATAAAACATGATTCTTCAAAGTATATGGCCTTTAATATAGAGTATTTTGTCAATGAATTATGGAAATTAATTTTAATTTATTTATACTGACATGGTTTCCTTGCTACAACTTTTCGGAACTATTTTATTTCTAATTTGATTAATAGATAGCGGCATTATCAACTTTCACACTTAAATTTATAAGTCGCAAATATTGTGACCTCCAAACTAGTAAGGTGCCAACGGTATGCAGACGTGAATGCAGTTTGAGAAACACTATCGACGGTGACACTCATATAAAATTCAAATTAGAAGTTATTTTTTTTAATATTGTACCTGAAAACCGTAGAGTCCTGGATGCGTGAAATTAGCATAGCAAGTGTTGCAGATTCTTTGGAATATTTAAAGTAAGTAATTATTCCTTTTATCATAATAGTGGGCTTATTGGTGGAATGGAGATTTAAAAAAATAGTGAAAGGTTCACCTATGAGAATTTCTGTTTCAAGCCCTTTTCCTTGTTGACTTTTACAATATGCGCGGGAATACAAGCAGCTAGCACATTCTACATTTTTAATACAATATAATTTTCATAATAAATTAAATACAATTAAATTTTCAAAATACTGCTTACCTAAATTTACTCTTGTAAAAAAAAAGTTGCCCATTTGCCGCAGATTATTTAGAACTTCGTCGCCCGACGCTAAAGATAACCACGGTATCTGAAGTTATTTTTCTGACAAACATTAATATTCTTCAAATCATATAAAGGCCAGGGTCACATAATGTGACATTGTGTCACAACTTATGAGACTTTGTCTCACTAATCGCCTCTTAAGGGATCTGAACCTGAAATGTCAGGCGATTCAGGGAAAATTTACAAAAATGTCGTAAGTATAAGTGATCTGGAAATAATTGATCCTAAATATTTAGGGGGTGCATCATTATGTATACCTATAACGAAATTAGAACAAAATCAATAAAAATCTTATACACCAGAATTGGAAGAGCTTATATGACATTTTGCCCTTGCATTTTGCCTTGTCAAAAAAGCCTAGTTTTACAATATAAATAGGCTCTCAACAATAATAAGGTTAAATATTCTCTTTCCAAAGTAGTGCGTGCAATTTCGCGCAATCAATCATATTTAGAAGCATATTTCATTATTTTCGGAAACTTACATTTATTAGGTATTATAAGTTAAATACAGTAGTGTCTGGTGATGTATTATTGATTTGATAATATTTATTGGGTCTCTTTCTTCTTGGACTTACATACATACATATGTATCTACGTCCGGGCCTACCAGTCATTTGAATATTATTCTATTGATTGGTCTGGTCACATTGCCCATTCAAAATGATTTTTTTTAGCACTTTTGCTTCTTGGTGTTGTGCATTTGTATTTATTTAAAGTAAGAACTTTTGACTGTTGGAAAAAAAGAGGTGTAACCCAAGTTCAACCAGTGGTTTTTTTTGGATCAGTTGCGGATATGTATTTACAGAAAAAAAGTGTTACACAGTTATGTACAGATATATGTATATTTCCAGTGTCCAAACGAAAAAGTGGTGGGTTTGTTTTGGTCAACAAAACCAGTTCTTATTATATGGAACCCAGCAATAATAAAAAATATATTGATTTCGGATTTTTATCACTTCTACAAGCGCGGAATTATGCCGGGTAATAGTTTAGAGCCACTGTTACGCAATCTGTTCTTCGCTGAAAGCGACTTATGGCGTTTACTGAGACAAAGGTTAACTCCTGCTTTTACAAGTGGCAAATTGAAAGCTATGTTTCCACTGATAACTGAGAAAGTGGAAAACTTAAGGACACGAACACTTAATGCAACTTTAGAAGGTCGTGCAATAGATGCCCGGGAACTCATGGCTAGATATACTACGGATTTCATCGGAGCATGTGGATTTGGACTTGATGCCAATTCTTTGAGTGACGAAGAGTCTCCTTTTAGGAAACTTGGTGCCGACATTTTTCATTTTGGTTTAAGATAAAATTTTAAACTGGTAATAAAAGATGTTTTCCCAGATATAACCGATAGTCTTAAATTTTTGGGACATCTCGAGAACAAAATATTAAATCTCGTTGTGGATATTCAAAGACAAAGAAACTATCAACCTTCGAATATAAATGATTTTATCGATTTAATGTCAGAATGTAAGAAAAAAGGCAAAATGGTTGATTCTATTGAGAACTTCAATAAAAATGAATCACCGAAAGAAGCTGAAATAGATCTAGACGACGTTATAATGGCAGCACAAATATTTGTGTTCTTCGCTGCTGGATTTGAAACCTCATCATCAGCCACAAGGTACACATTGCATCAGCTCGCATATCATCCAGAAGTACAAAAAAAAATTCAAATAGAATTTGATAGATAATGTATTAGCTAAACATGATGATAAGTTATCTTATGATGTAATTAAAGAAATTAAATATTTGGAATGAAGTTTTAAAGAAGCAATGAGGTTATTCCCTTCGCTGGGATATTTAATAAGAGCATGTGTAAAACCGTATACTGTTCCTGACTTAAACATTCCAATAGACAAAGAAGTAAGAGTTGTGATTCCAGTTCAAGCCCTTTATACCTGATCCTTTGTATTGGAGCAAACCAAAAGAATTTAGGCCAGAAAGGTTTCATCCAGGCGAATTTAGTGCAACAGTACAATCTGTCTACCTGCCATTTGGCGAAGGGCCGCGTTCTTGTTTTGGTAAGATTTTTTTCCTTCTTCCATTGATTATAATATTTATTCATTGAATTAAGTTAATATGGAACTAAATTTGGATAGCTAAGAACTGAAAAGGTTTGTATGGACAGAATTATAATGAAACTAAGCTGAATAGCATATTACTGTAAACTAGACTAGCCGAGCCGTGCCCACTCCTTTGGGCGTTAAAATATAGCCTATTATACTCCTGAATAGTGTAGCTTTTTGTGAATGATTTTTGATGATCGGTTCAGTATTTCTGATTAGCCTTTACAAACACAAAATCAAAGTTACAAACTTTACCTCTTTGTAATTAATATACAAATAATATTACAAAGAGGTAAAGTTTTATGAGCCTGCAGTATGAATGGGCCGGCTCGTCCGGGGAAGTATCACCCTCCCACAAAAGACTGACGCCTGAATGGCGGCTATCGGCCGCCATGCTCCGTCCGGTGAGTAGAAGAGCCGAAGGCCTTCCCCATTTGGGGAGGGCGGGGTTATTTATAGGCCGGCAACGCTTCTGTGGCCCTGTGGGTGTAGCGCCTGCTCGTTTGCCTCCCTCTTACATAAAAAAAGTATAGATAGTATAGATTGCTCGTACAAATTTAGGACATAAAATTCCAATGAACTCTTTAATGTGTTGAAAAGAAGAAGAAGGAAAGAAGGTTTTCTAAAGAAGGATTTTCTTGTATTAGGTGAGCGTCTTGGCCTGATGCAGTCTTTGGCAGGGTTGGCTGAAGTCCTACCCGGCTTCACCGTGGAGCCTGCGCCAGAAACCAAGAGATACCCTTCAGTGGAAATCAGGGCTGATATCGTTCAAGCAATCGACGGAGGACTGCCACTTATGTATATTCCGTGAAAGACGAAAGCAATAATTTTTTAAAATTAATAATGTCGTTTTTTTAAATATCTTCTTGTTACATTTTATAAATGAAGATACACAGCCGCGTCGCGACGTTCCTAGTACTCGCCCTGAAGATGGCCTTCTGAATAGGTCGAAACGGTCGTCGGCGATACCGATTAAAATTAACGTAAATCTGTATTATTTTAATTAATTAAATGAAGATAATTTAAAACTATGTACTTTATTTATTTAAAAAGTTAAAATAAAGATTATGAATTATAATGAACTATATCTTGTTTACAATTATTATATTTAGTAAAATAAATTGTTTCATAAAATAAAACAAATATTATTTAAAAAAACATATTTTTAATGCTTACTGTTAAAATTGATACTTAACAAATGAGATAACTTACATTTTTGTTTACTAATATTATAGTTCCGTATATTGTATTTCAAGGTGATATGCTACGTAAGTGACCTAATAAATAAAATTGTATTAAGTTGATAACCTTACGTAATACCTAATCTAACAAAAGTCTCACAGAACAGTTTTATTACACACTAGCTAATGGCCGCGACTTCGCCCGCGTAGATTTACGATATTTGAAATCGCTCAGGAACCGTTCATTTTTTCGGGATAAAAAGTAGCCTATCTTTTATTCTAGGCTTTAGCCCATTACTGTGCCAAATTTCATCCA
>JADGIL010014155.1:16043-26133 GCA_020352625.1 Cactoblastis cactorum
TCTGACATAAAAAAAATTAAAGATTTCGAGTATTTAAGCGTGCTGCTTTTTAAATGTTACTGTTATATTTATAATAATAATGTTATTTCAAATTCTATTAAAACATCTTCAACAACAACACGAGAATCTTGTTTATGTATAATTTGCTACTTTGCTATATTGATTAGATAAATTAAAATAAAAATACGTAGATATGCTTATCTTATATTCCAAACAAATATGGATATACCAACACACAGTTAGTAGTTAAAAGTTAGTTGAATGCATTACAGTCTAAGATGTTATTTTTGACAATAGTGCTTTTCGGTGTTGTGTTGTTGTTCTTATATAATACAAGAACTTTTAATTATTGGAAAGAAAGAGGAGTGACATACGTTAAACCTATTCCTTTCTTCGGCTCATCTACTGACGTATATTTACAGAGAAAGAGCATTACACAACTAACTTCACAAATATATTTTAAATACCCAAATGATAAAGTGGTGGGTATATTCAGATCAACAAATCCCGGTCTAATTATTAGGGATCCAGAAATTATAAAACGTATTTTGATAACTGATTTTTATTATTTTTATAAACGTGGAATCCTGCCCGGCAATACTATAGAGCCAATACTTCGTAATCTATTCTTTGCTGAAGGTGATTTATGGCGACTTTTGAGGCAAAGATTAACACCTGCTTTTACCAGTGGCAAATTGAAGGCAATGTTTCCTCTTATAACAGAAAGAGCCGAAAAATTACAATCACGGACAATGAGCGCTGCTCTAGAAGGTCGTGCTATAGATGCTAGGGATCTCATGGCTAGGTACACTACAGATTTTATCGGTGCTTGTGGATTTGGACTCGATTCTGACTCATTAAATGATGAGAACTCTGCTTTTAGAAATCTTGGAGTTGACATTTATCGTTTTGGATTGCGCGAGAATATTAAAGTACTAGTAAAGGATATCGTTCCTAATTTGACAGACAATATAACATTTTTGGGACGTCTAGAAAACACAATAATAAATCTTGTTGTTGATATCCAAAAACAAAGAAATTATCAACCGTCGTCAAGAAATGACTTCATTGACTTAATGCTAGAATGTAAGCAAAAAGGAAAGATGATTGGAGACTCCATTGAGAATTTCGACAAAAGTGGATCTCCAAAAATATCCAAAGTAGACTTGGATGATATAATAATGGCAGCACAAGTGTTTGTCTTCTTTGCTGCCGGATTTGAAACCTCATCATCAGCTACAAGCTATACATTACATCTTCTGGCATATCACCCAGAAATACAGCAGAAAGTGCAAAAAGAAATTGACTGCATACTGGCTAAATATGATAATAAACTATGTTACGATGCTATAAAAGAGATGACTTATCTAGAATTAACTTTTAAAGAAGCATTAAGGATATTTCCATCACTTGGTTATTTGATACGAACATGCGTAAAGCCATATACTTTTCAGGATTTAAATTTTTCAATTGATAAAGGAGTCAGGGTTATAATTCCAATCCAGGCTCTTCATAATGATCCTCAGTACTGGAACAAGCCAGAGGAATTTAGACCTGAAAGATTTCATCCTGACGAATTCAATGATGTAGCAAAATCCATTTATCTGCCATTCGGTGAAGGTCCTCGTTCTTGTATAGGTGAGTTGTCTCATCGAACTAACATGTAAAATTACCTTTTTTTATTGGCCAGAGTCTTGGACGTTTACGTATCAATAAATGTATTTGTAATTTGTGTATTTGTTATAAAATATGTCAAGTTAGTATCCCATAACACAAGAGTCGAACTTACCTTTGGGTCTTAATCAAAAATTAATTTTCAAACGAAAGTTTAATTCTAAAGTAAAATGTATGAAGTATGTACATATTTCGAAAGTCTAACAATATATTTTTTATCAGGTGAGCGTCTTGGCCTGATGCAGTCCTTGGCAGGGCTGGCCGCAGTGTTGTCCCGCTTCACCGTGGAGCCTGCGCCAGAAACTAAGAGATACCCTTCAGTGGAGACCAGGGCTGATATAGTTCAATCAATCGATGGAGGATTGCCACTTATGTTCCGTCAAAGAAATAATGATACTAATATTTAAAAAAAAATGTTATTTCATTGTTACAATAAATTTACTAACCCGCGAATTATTACTGTCAATATTTTTGTTTTTAGGCAGCGTAACGAGATAAATATCTTCAAATCTTAAGTTATACTACACATTCATCAATCATTTCATACACGCTCGTTGGTTAAGAGTAGGTACATCTTACGTGCCCTTTTCTGAGAATTTCTTGTATTTGGTAAAGAGAGAACTTAATTATATAGATATCAATAGGTAAATTATTTAAAAAAATATGGATTTTTAAAAACCAGATCTGGATTGTGCTTCGAAATGAAAATATAAGTATTTTACGTTTTAAAACTAATATATACACAACGCTTTCTCATTACGTCCGAAATACATACATAAAACAGTGATGTAGGTAATATTTAATGTATGAGTAACCATTTCGTTTTCACCGTTATCGCGTGAAGGCCATTACTCCACAGTCCACAGACAGTTTACAAATGCAGTGTCGCCGACCAAGATAACCTGTGGCTAACAAATAGTCTTTAATACTACAAATCACGTGATTCTAAATCTACACATGCTGAACGTATCAAGAATTGTTTGTTTTTTAGAGAGAAATAATTATTTTATAGCAGGTAAGAAATAAATTATTTAAATAGTTTTTGTATTAATGTTGAAATCATTTTAATCTAATTATATTTCGAAAGTATGGAAAATGTTCTAAATATTTATGTATCTCATATACTTTTTCAATAATTATCTTAAATATAATAAATGACATCATTAGATATATCAACTTAGATATATTTTTCATTAGCTTCTTAAAAAATAATAACAATTATTTATTTCACTTATTATTTTTCTTATAAATGGGAAAGTGTGTTTCTTTGTAAGCGTTTCACGTGAAAATAGAGCAACGGATTAGTATTTTTTGTAGAGATAGTTCAAGGGCACGAGAATTATATATGCCATTTTTGTCTACCCCCAATGGATTTGATGCGAGCGTAACGCTCGCATCAAATCCATTAGGGGAATGGGGGATCCAGCTCGAGCTAAAGCTAGTCTGATATTTGAATATTTTCTTAAATCAAAGTAGGTACTGGACAAATTAAACAATTAAACCATCGTTAACGTATACAGCCTACTCAAAACATTCGCCATAGCATCACACTAAAATTTACAGTATATCACAGCCAATGAGAAGAGACGCCATTGTTGCCATTTTACCTACTGAAAATTATAAAATTGGAAAATTTTATGTAAATATGAGGTAAGCCCACTTTGATTATTTCGTTAACATATTAATAGATCATTTTTAATCACATCTAATATGAAAAATCCATTTAATTTCATTGTTTTAAATTAAATAAATATATGCTACATTCTGGGCTGACATAGAAGTGTTCACTAATCACAAAATCTCAGAAACTACAAGTGCTCGCGATAGAAAATTTTGCATGGCGATACCTTTTGGGACGTGGGTGCTCGTTATGACAGGATTTAGAAATATTCCTTTGGGGACGGAAATTATAAGACGCGATCATAAAAATAAAATAAATTAACCCTGATATTGAATATTGCCTTACTAACTTAATATTTCAATTACAAATTAAAAATACCTATATTTTTCGAAATAAAAATACCTACCTCCTTAGTATTTAAACTAAATTCTGTGACAGATTACTGAATATCATCTTGATAACAATAGCATGTCTGGGGTTTGTTCATTGCAGTCGGAAGACATTTGATATTGAAGGTGAGTTTACATTACTTCCTACTAATATTATTAATGAGAAAGTTTGTGAGGATGTGTGTACCTACACTACCTAGTCCAGGGATTTCTTAACTTATTTTGTGTATTGCCTACTTTGAGAATCTATTATTTTTAGCACCCCCATTTTTTCACCTACTTAAAAACCACTGTTCTACAAAACTCCCATTTTTTCTTAGTCTCTTACCATTTGCAAAGTACGTTATAGCGATAAGTGCCTTATTTATATTACAGGATACACAGTAAACAATGAGTTAGGCAAAGCATACAGAATCATGTTACATGGTCTCTTATGGGACCAAGCAAGACTCATGTGTATGGACGAAGGCGGAAAATTAGCTGTTCCTAAAACAGAGGTCAGTAAATTGAGCCTTTTTAAACTTATAATTTATATCATTAATGTGTCTTTTCTATATTTGCAAAATCGATTAAAAAATCTATACTTACATGTATTTTTTTTTCTTTTATACTTGTATTTTAAATAAATTTATATTCTCTTGTACCTACTTAATATACGTTTATCTAACTATAATACATATAAAGTAACAAGAATAAATATATAGGGACCAATTACGCAGGTTGAGTTAACCCCAAAGTAAGTTTGAAATTTTTGTTATGGGATACTAACTCAACGATGATATATTTTCTAACAAATACATATAGATAAACATCCAAGAAAAATATCATTTTTCATCGTGAGCTGGCTCCTACTCGCGGTAAGGTCGTCAAATATCTCATGGGTCAACCTAAAAGTACCAACACAACACCGCAGTCGAAAGTTAGTAATTCTATACAAATGGGTATTATTGGTGTTTACATATTGTATTAGGTGTTATATGAAGCTCCTTCGTCAGTGTACATATACTAACCACGCCTTTTTCCCATATGGATAGGCAAAGACAATCTCTTTCCATACAGTCCCGACCTACTTCCTTCACTTCCTCCACATTTTTTTTATTATGATATAGGAAGGCAAACGAGCAGGTGCATCACGTAATTTTAAGTGATCACCTTTGCCCTGCAAGACCTAGGGGGTTTACAGAAGCGTTACTGACCTTTAAGGAAATTATACGCTCTTTTATTGAAGATTCCGATGTCGTATTGGTCCGAAAATACCGCTACAGGCAGTTCATTCCACAGTGTTGTCGTACGTTCATCGATATTTTCATACACGCTCTGCTCGTTTGTTAGGGGTACTTCTGACCTGCCCTTTCCTAAGAATTTCAAGTATCTAGTCAAGATAAGTTATTCCAGGTCTTCCTCTTCTATCCACTAGTACCTAAACGTTTATAATTTGTAGCATATACTGGTAATTTTCTACCCATTATACTTGTCAATTGATCAAAATACAATGTCATTACAATGTTTCTAGAAATCAGACCTAAACAAGAATACAATACTTACCTTTCTTCCTATTGTTTACTTTTAATCTTCAAAGCAAAGAATCGTCGGCACTGTCAATATTGGAAAATGTAAAGTGGAAAACACATATCGGAACCTATTTTAACACTTTAGCTGTATTAAAATTCTTATCTTCTTATACAACATATGTATATTAGTAAAAGAAAAATAATTTTTATTTAATTGTAATATTTAGTGCCTTATCATAAGATTAAATAAAATTTGATATTAGTTGTAAACAAATTAGCTTATTGTATAAAATTAAATGGCAATTATTAAATTTGCTCAAAAATACTTACTAATTAAATTTGGTAGTATAAATCAAAGATAGATATAAAAAAATAATGAATACTGAAATTATAAGTATCATTGAAAGTTACGCGAGATGACATAATTAAATATTTTTATCCGGTATTACTCACGTAAATTTTTAGTCGGTATTACTGAAAATCGGTAATTTGGAAATTCAGTCGGTAATACTGAAGTTTGTGAGAATATTAGTTTAAATATTTTTCTTCCAAGCCATGGTTATGACTACTAATTCCTTTTTGAAATATGTAAGTACTTACTAGTTATGCATATACACTACTTAAACAGTGTCACGTCGTTTTATCCCTAACTGGTCACGCTTAGGTATTGAGAATGGAGGCTCTAGTGACAGGTTGCAGACCATGGCCTATGAGAAGAATTCCCAGTTTCAGCCCTTTCCCTTGATATATGTATATACTTTCACAGTCTGCGTGGTTAGAGAAGCGCCTAGCACATTCCCCGTTTTACTTTCAACCCCAGTAAGTATAAGTATAAATAATTTATTTTAGCCCCAAAGTAAGCTCAAGACTTACGTTATAGGATACTAACTCAACGATACTATATTTTATTAAATAATATTTATAGTAGTAAGTCATTTTATTTATTAAATAACATAAACAATTTCCTCTTAAAATTCCAGAAAGAGTTCATATTTCTACAACAACTTGTTCGTCAGATGAAGTTCCCCAGTGTGACTGGAACCAATTATGGTTTACTAGTGTGGCTGGGTATCAACAACAAAGACAACTACACTGTGTGGGTAAATGTGGACGGTACGTCTCTCTCTCGCTCTTAGGGTTAGCAAGCATTACGATTAAACGCGAGCGGTTTACGAATATCTGAAAACTCAAAACCGCATGCAAACACGCACTGCGGTTGGCGTTTTGCTTAATTTTATATCAGTACCACCATGGATTTCTGGATAAAATAAAATAGGCCGTTTCGAAATTGCGGTAAGAAGGTAGCAAGTTACGTTTTAAATCAGTCGCTGAAAAACGTCGTTAATGCGTGCGCTTGTATAAAAAACTTATGTGCTACTTTTCAGACTTGCATGCAAACGTGTGCATTTTATCGAAGTGCGTGCTAAGCCATATTTTGATGCTATCGCTCTATCTAAATTCTAAAGCGTAAATTAACACGTTTAGAAAGGCACAAATTAAATGTGATTAAAGAACTAAGCAGTACATCGGCAAATACACTGACAAAAGATTTTTCTATTTCGAGCTTCGACAATTTCTTCTTCCGTAGTAAAAGGCTAAAATAGTAAAACAGAAACATTATGTGATAGGGACATTAAGTATAATATAGATTTTTCAAACAAGTTAATAGTTTAACTAAAAGCATTTTATTAGCATTATTAAATATATGTATATAAGTACCATACCTATGTCTTGGTGTATTTGAAACATCAAATAATTTTTGCCCTCTAAAGTGATATTGGTTTTATCTTAATTTACGCATAACAAAATTTTAACGCTAATTAACATAAGCGCGTGAATGATAGCAATAAGTATTAAAATAATAGTTATGAATCTTAAAATAATCGTTATTTTTTATACAGGTGAAAATATTATGGACACCGAATTTCATAAATGGGCAAGGAATAATGGAGAGACATACAGGTATTTTATTTATTTAGGACTAGTTTTTGCTCTCGGCTTCGCTCGCGTCAAATTCGGGGGGTGGGGGAATAAAATGAGACACAAAGCAGCCCGTGTCACTCTTCAGCCTTTCCACTATCTCTACATAGAAAATCACACTACTTAAAGGCTTATTAAAATTGAAGATTTTAGTACATTTTTTTATCTTTTTCTAGTGATAGCCCCTCGGAGCCGCACTGCGCCGGCATTGACGGATTGAACTTAGGACTCCGAGACTTCTGGTGCCACCGCGCGCAGCCTTATATCTGCGAAAAAAAACTTTACCATAAAACGATTCTGTCTTAGTCATAAAACATAAACATTGATTTAGAAGGTGCCCAACTAAATTAAGAAATAAAGTACCTATTTGTTCAAATGATACCTACATAAAATCTGTATAATTATCAGTTTATTAGAATTATAACATAAAACTTGCTAAAATTGTTTTATTACTATTGTTTCAAATATCCAAACTTACTATAACAGACGTAACATTTAATAAGTAGGCACTCATTATTATAAAGCAGAAGAGTTTGTTTCGTTGAACGAGATAATCTCAGGAACTACTGGTACGATTTGAAAAATTCTTTCATTGTTAAATAGCCCATTTATCGAGCTAGGCTATAGGCTACTTTTTATCCCATAAATCCCACGGGAAAGGTAATAGAGCGGGTGAAACCGCGGAGCGGTCACTAGTTCAAATAAAATCATTTAAGTCTCTTTCACCGGATTATGTTAAAATTCCAATATAAATGTTAAAGTCAAATATTCGTCAAGAGATCCAATAAAACTTGGGAAGATTACGACTGAACTTTTTAATTCAATCCTAAATGTATTTCAGTATTCCTTTATTCATACGATTAATATTGGAATACGAACTTTAAGGAAATTGGTCAACTTTTTACGTGTGAATATAAGTATCTAATGCAAAAAGTTTTTAAGAATCGAGCAAAGATTGAATTTATAATAAGTTATTTAATAATTTCTGCGTCTGTGCGTCAAGAACAGTCATTGAGTGCTATAAGTATAGTCTGCCTATTGAATTATTGTATCGCTATATTATACTTATATTATAAGTATAGTAGCTATAATAAAGTCAAATTTTTTACACATGGGCGGGCACATAGATAATGTTGTACTACTAGTATAGTATTATATAATCTGTGGTTAACTTATCCAAACTTACTATGTATATACACCTCAATTTTAGTAAAGTAGGTTATTTATTCAAGTGCCATCTAGCAAAAATTATAAGAAATGTAATGTACGTAACTATCCATATTCAAGTTGTACTTGCTACGAAAAGTTCTATACAAAAATTATAGATATCGCTATGAGTAAAATAAATAAATAAATTTGTAAAATAAAGAAAAGTTGGAGAAGAGAGAATTCATTTGTATATCTACAGCCCTTTAAAATAGTCCAGTATCTCTTTTTGTCGATTTTCTCATACAAAAATTACATAGAATGAAAGAGGTACGAATCTATCAATGTCAAGTTCTCTCAAGACTTCAAGAATGTCAATGTCAAATTATGTGGCTGTCAAACATTAAACCAAACGAATAGGTTATGTTTTGGTAGAAAATATAAAATCATAATTTATTATAATAGATTACAAAACCTTCATAATGTATGTTATTGAAAAACATTATAATAAAAATTAGCACACATTTTCCATACTGTAATACAACACCTCAAATGATTTATCTTTTATTTTCAGAATGAACTTTGTTAGAAAAGGCTTATCACTTCTTTCACTGGGCATTAAAACACAATACAAACAGTTCACAGGTATATAATTTTTTTTATTTTCGAACATCACAAATAAGAAGAAATGTAATAATACAAAACTAACCTATAACTTACACAAACTTGATATTCATGTAAGTTTTATTTTTAAAAAGAGATGATAATTTTTCTATTCACACATTGCAAATCAATCAAATTTGATTTTACAGCTGTCCCCAATGTACCAACTATTGTTCCACAAGCGATGTCTCCTACTGGACTTGTAGCACGAGCGATGGCCTCTCTTGCTCAAATGCACAAAACAGGACCTCATAAAAAAGTTAGAAAATCAAGAAATCCACTAAATGGAAACCCCTTTGCAAAGGTAATATTCTATTAATAGTACCAATTGAATAGTAAATTGTGTTTAACATTCTTTCCATGACAAAGTTAGGTAGCAATATGTTAGCTTTGCTACATTGACTTAAAAAAATAAAATGAGTGTTCGTTCCAATAAAAATATTGAATACTGAAACTAAAAGAAAATCTATATTTTCTAGGGAGTTGTGCTAAAGACCTTAATAAAGAAACCCAAGAAGCCAAATTCGGCGAACAGGAAGTGTGTGTTGGTCCGGTTGTCCAACGGAAAGGAGATGGTTGCCTATGTACCAGGCATTGGTCACAACCTACAGGAGCACAACATTGTACTTGTCAGGGTTGGCAGGTGAGTAGCTAAAACATTTTTAGATACAGTATCACATCTTAATTGTATATAGGGTAAACAGAGCCAAACATTAAAAAAATTAAAACAATATGCTAACCCATTGCTATGACAGCCTTGTTGGCGTGGTAGTAAAGCCTCTTAACCAAGAGTAATATAAATATTTATATAGAGACAAGTCACATATTTAGTTGCAAAATAAGTTAATAAATTACTCCAAGGAAAAATCCTCAATCCCGAATTATTGTGTTTACTGAGACTGTGTATCCCCGATGGGTACGTGGGCCGCCGTCGCCGGCCGCCGCTGCTGGCCTTGCCTGGCGTTTGCACCGCTCTCCTGCGCCTTGCACTCATCACGCGGGCGCTTTGTAACCTCAACAAGATCTACGAAACAATAGATTTGCAGGCTCTCTGAGTGAATTCATAGGAACTACTTTGTACGTTTTGTGTTACGGTTGAATTGTAT
>JADGIL010014183.1:7931-19251 GCA_020352625.1 Cactoblastis cactorum
GGCTCATACCACTACGAAAACTACCACTTTTGATTTCACAAATATATAAATATACAGGAAAATATAACTAGCTGTATGTGTCGCTAACAGTTTTCGGTTAGCTTTGAGTACATACTTTATAGGTAAGAGTCCCGCAACAGGTATCCATTATCAGAATTGAGTAATCATTGACGAGTACCGTTCTACATTCCGTACGCATTCGGCTAAATGCGCGCCAATTCTGTTAAACTGTTTTGGGTTATCTTTATGGTACATCGGTTTATGGATATTAATATACTCGTACATACGTTTTGAACGCCTTCTGAGAAAGGCCCGACCTAAACCTTCCTACACTTAAGCCCTTTTATGCAATGAGTTATTTACTTTGTCTCCGTGTAGCCGGGTTTATTTAAACCAAGTTGGATGACGCAAGCTGTATGCGATCCTATCTTAAAAACTAAAAGGATTCGCTATTGACTGATAAGTCAGGGAGGACTTTTTTTCATGTCAGAGGGAGGCAAACGAGTAGACGGGTCATGAGATGTTAAGTGATCACCGCCGCTCATAGACAACTGCAACACCCGCGGGGTCGCAGAAGCGTTGCCGGCCTTTAAAATGCCCCCACTCTCCCCAAATGGTGAGGATGGGGAAGTTGGGCCTCCGGCTCTCCCACTCACCGGACGGAGCATGGCGGCTGATAGCCGCCATTTAGGCATCGGTCTTCTGTGGGAGTGTGGTACTTCCCCGGATGAGCCAGCCATTCATGCTGCAGGCTAACAAAGCAAGCAGCAGACTCCACACCATTACTTTTTTTTCGCTAACCTTTTGACGACCACCACTTGTGGTAGCTACCGCGTTACATTGTAGTGACAATTTCGTTCATGATTTTTTTTATGAGCAAAATTGTGTGTATGGATTTTCTATTGATCTTTACAAGTAAATTTTTGTACATAGATTTTCTACTGCTGATTTCTTGTAGCACTTAAAAAAGTTGGTGATTCATAGTAGAGCAAAAGATACCAATAAAGCTCAAAGGATCAGCAGTTTAAAGTGGTATAGGGTGGGGCACAAAGCGCGTAAAATCTATAACCGAAGGGGCAATCTTCGGGCAAGCAAGCAAGGGTCGTGTCCCTACTAACCAGGTGGAGGGACATTCTGACCGAGGTCGTAAGAAGATGTTGCATGTAGGCTTCCAACCGGTCATCTTGTAAGCCATGGGAGATGACTATGTCCAGCAGTGGACTTCCTGCGATGCAAATTATGACAACACAAAATTCTTCAGTAGAAATTTAATGCATATTGATCTGTATGTCCATCATGTCCAAAGTACACCACAAAAGACCACAATGCGCAGCGTTAATGATTGTATAACTGTGGTTAATTTAATTTTAGCAGTAAAATAGTTACAATATAGAAACAAACAAACAACAACACCACAACCAAAAGTTTATGTTGACAAATTGGGTTCCAGTAACGATCACACCCACACAATACATACAGTCGACATTTTTCCGCCTCACGAAAAAGTCAATCAGCAAAAATAAGCACCATCCTATCCTTGACACATTATACCTTCGCTTCAACGAATACTCTAACAGGTAACCTTTTTTCGCAGATCCGTAATACGAGTATCTTAATACATATAATAAAATTGTAACTGAGTTTTGTCTGTACATGGGAGATATTTAAGAAAAACATAACATATAGGGGCTCTTTTTAGAATTTTTAGATATTTTGTCTGTCTGTATACGCGCATCACACAAAAACTACCTAACCTGGATAAAATTTAACACAGCGATGGACTATGACATAGATTAAATGATAGGCTACTTTTTATCTCGGAAAAATGTGCGGTTCCCAAGGGATATAGTTTATTGTGACCGAGCAAGGGACTGACAAGATATTATAGTATCCATTAGTCGGACGAACCTGCAACACCCGCGGGGTCACAGGAGCGTTGCCGGCCTTTAAGGGATAGTAAAATTACGAGGGGGCGCAGGCATAAGCTAGTGAAATATAATAAGACATCCAACACTTGGACAAATAAAAAGTAATTACTTACGCTTTCGTCTATAGGGGAAAAGGAAACGTAGGTAATCATGTCCTGACATTTTCCTCTTCGCTGTTGTCGTTACGAGTTATACTCACAAAAATTTAATTATGACAGCCTGAAAAAAATGCGTGCCTTATTGACATTCGCCGAAATTACAGGAGTTCTTAAGAGGCCACTTAAGAGATTAATTAAAAGCAAAAATCCAGAACTTCAAATATTTGCTACAGTATTGGTAAAATGATCACTTATTTTTGCAATTTTTTTCTTATTGGCGTTCAGATTATGTTATTATTGTTATCTCCAAGTGGGGAAAAACATGTGGGAAAATAAGTCAGTCATAGCCATACTTGTAGATATCGATTTACAATCCGATTACGGACTATTAATATATTATAACATTGTTTCGTTGCAATTGAATTGCAAAAATAATAACATTAAGAAGTTATTATTTATTTTAAACTAGCTAATGCCCGCGACTTCGTTATCATTCGTTATTAGTCGACCAATAGATACTATAATATCTTGTATTATATCCCTCGGGAACCCTACAATTTTTCGAGATAAAAAGCAGCCTATCTTTTAATATAAGTCATAGTCCATCGCTGTGCTAAATTTCATCCAGATCTTTTCGGTAGTTTTTATGCGATGCGTGTACAAACATATAGACAGACAGACAAAAATTCTAAAAACAATGGTTTGGGCTTCTATAGGTCCTATAAAGAGCCCCTATATATGTTTTTCTTAAATATCTCCCATGTACAGACATAGCTCAGTTACAATTATACTATATGTATAGATTAGATATTCTTTTATCTTGTAACTATCCTGAATCTGACTACTTATATCTGAATCTCCATTCCATCAATAAGCCCACAATTTTGCTAAGCGTGGCCTTCGAGTCTCGCGACTCTTGGCACTGTCTACCCCGTCTAAGGGGTAAAGACGTGCTACTGTATTGTAACTATTCAATACATAACTATTATGAAACTAAATCATACTAAGCAAAAACAAATGCCAACGAAAATAATAACCAAAAATAACGAAAATTTCGCACCACGGAATTGGCGCTGAAAGTGTTATAAAAAACTCGTTTATTTATTTAATCATGAAGCCCTGGGCGCCTCGCCGGAGAGGGGACGTTTTGGTTCACGGGCCGATCTTTAGGGCCGTGACGTCAGTCGTGACCTGGCTGTGACCGGAGAAAGGGCCAGGGAACTCGGAACAGTGAGATAGAAAACTTATGGAACAAACATATTATATAACGTTTAAAAATTTCATGTCATTCCCTCAGATAGTAACCGTGTTTGATGAGAAGGAACAAGAATTTTTACTGTTCAGGAATTCACATAATTATAGGTCGTAACCTAAGGCCTATAAGCTCATATAACTTACAGATATATACTAGCTGTATCAATGATATGACGCGATCATTAAATCTATACATGTAATAAAATTGTAACTGAGCTATGTCTGTACATGAGAGATGTTTAAGAAAAAAATATTTAGGGGCCCTTTATAGGGACCTATAGAAGCCAAAACGATTGTTTTTAGAATTTTTGCCTGTCTTTNNAAAAAAAAATGTTTGTACGCGCATCACACAAAAATTACCGAACAGATCTGGGTGAAATTTGGCACAGAGATGGACTATGAGCTAGATTAAGAGATAGGCTACTTTTTATCCCGGACAAATGTACGGTTCCCGAGGGATATAATTTATAGTAGGTAACCTTCGGACGAAGTCGCGGGCATTAGCTAGTCCACACATAAGTATAATCTTTAATTTTATTCTTCTTCAAGGTAAAAGAAGATATTTTTAATAAACTAGTCAAGGAAGTTGTGTCTATGAAAACAAGAATAATATACCCATACAATTTTTTGTGTTTCAGGCTTTACGTTTGTAAATATGACATCGGATATTCTTACAAGCTCCTTGAAAAGGTCTCCGACCGAGCGGAAAATAGTTAGGCGCAGATTTAACGAATTCCTTGCTCCTTAGATATTAAATTTGGATATAAAATATTAAATTATACATAAACGTTGTTTCTGATATAAAATTGTCTTAATAAAATAAATTTTGATGTTCGTTTTCACTAGACATTTTAGGTTTGATTAGAGAAATCAAAATCATATTTTCCACACCGTGGAAATAATATTTCCAACAATATAATATACATACATATATTATTTTTTTATGTCAGAGGGAGGCAAACGAATACAACACAAATAATCAATTGCACAAATTCGTTACACGGCGAATCCCAATGAGTATAAGGCACCTGGATTTCATACGCTTTATAGTATATTTAAATCAGTAAAGCTACTATAGGAATTCGCTATAGGTATTCGCTAATTGGACTACCAGATGAATACCAGAATACGGATATTCGGTGGTTATATCTAATAGACCGTTTAAGCCGCTTAGTGGTAATTACTGCTCCGAGCCGCGTTTGTGTGCTAAGGCTTCATTTAGTACTATTATGCACCGATTTAATATACCAACACAGGTACAGTCGTAGTCAGGGCCAAGTTTTTTTCTTTTATGAAAGAGGGAGGTAAACGAGCAGGCGGATAACATGATGTTAAGTGAATACTGCCGCCTATATAGACACCAGCAACACCCGGGGAGTCACGGAAGCGTTGCCGGTCTTTAAAAAGCCCCCGCCCTCCCCGTTTGGGGAAATTTTTACTTTAAAATATGAACTTTTGAAATGCAAAAATGTTTGTCATATGATATTTACAAAACTTAAACCGATTATGCAGCGAATCTTTTAAAGGATTTTTCTTAGTGTAAGTTAGTTTAGTGTAACTTAGTTTAACTTAGTTAGTGTAACTTAGTTAGTGTAACTTAGTTTATAAGGATAGTGTATTTAGTACATATTCTCGATAAACGTAACACTAAAAGAATTACTCAAATCGGACCAAAATTTTATTTCTTAACAGCGTCCCCAGGGTGAGTTTATTATCTACTAGCTAATGCCCGCGACTTCGTCCGCGTACGTTATTCACGTTATTTAAAATTTCTAGGGAACCGTTCCTTTTTCCGGGATTAAAAGTAGCCTAGATAAAGAGCCCCTATATATGTATATATTTTTAAATATCTCCCATGTACAGACATAGATCAGTTACAATTTTATTATATGTATAGATGTATTTTTAATCTGTCATTAGTACTATATAATTGAACAGTTTAATAACGAATATAAAAAAAGGTTCAAAGTTCACTTAATTTTTTGTTCTACGTTAATAACGTAGTCATAAAGTGACTTGTTAAATTTTTCTTAGAAAACAGTTGAATCAATATTATAGTAGGTGTCCTCCACATTCCCTACAGTACCTTGAAGTTATATAGCTTGTAGTTACGATTGTCCTTCGCCCACCCGAGACCTATTCATTTTAATATTGCGCTAGTAACAGCTGCCTTCCCACCGACCCGCACATTTGCAAAGGGTTTCGGTTGACTTATTTGGACTTAAATCATAATATAACTATGAAAGGTACTTATGGAAGTACTATTACGCAGGAGAAGTTAAGAAAAGTTAACCGGAATGTGACAGCTGCTTTTTTTCCCACGTAGATTAAACTATTATTTTTATGTCATAGGGAGGCAAACGAGCAGGCGTGTCACGAGATGTTAAGTGATCACCGCCGCCCATAGACAATTGAAACACCTGCGGGGTTACAGAAGCGTTGCCGGCCTATAAAAAACCGCCCTCCCCAAATGGGGAGGGCGGAGAAGTTGGGCCGCCGGCTCTCCCACTCTCCGGACGGAGCATGACGGCTGATAACCGCCATTCAGGCGTCGGTCTTCTGTGGGAGTGTGGTACTTCCCCGGACGAGCCGCCCCATTCGTGCTACAGGCCCATTCGTGCTACACACCATTACAAGTAGTGGCTCCATACCATTACAAGTAGTGGCTCCATACCACTACTAGTAGTGGCTCCATGCCACTAAACTATAGACTACCTCTGTGGTCCAATGGTCAAGGCGTATGCTTTATGATCCGGAGGTTGTGGCTTCGAATCTCACTGGAGGCTTTAGTCGATCCGTAGCCGTCATCCGGATTGTTGAATTTTTTTTTATGTCAGAAGTAGGCAAACGAGCAGGCGGGTCACGAGATGTTAAGTGATCACCGCCGCCTATAGACAACTGCAACACCCGCGGGGTTACAGAAGCGTCGCCGGCCTGTAAAAAACGATATGTAATATTTATGAGACTACATTTCGCTTAGTATTTAGACATATTTAACCCAATTTAATTGTCTAGACTCTAGACTCCTAGATTCTTTTTATTATATGTATATGAAATTACCACTTCAAAAACAAAGAAAGTACAGAACCGACTGAATTCTACAAGTGTCAATTTACTACAATATACTAACCTACATATGTATTAGTCGTTACGACGAAGGTTTTATGAACAGTATCAAAATATTATTACAGTTACAGACACTTTCCCTACAGGCCCATGAATTGTAATGATAAATCCATAAAAAGGATTTACGACGGTGGCACGAACTGCCGTGTTTCCAATTAGCTAACAATGATGGAGACTTTTCCTTTATACGGCTTTCGATAGTCATTTTCTTTTGCAAAATATTGTTGAGACCATTTCATTTTCTGATAAAAGTAAAATACCGTAGATGAAGTAGCATCAAGAAGTCGGCCCAATCATGCTGCAGGCTAACAAAGCAAGCAGCAGGCTCCACACCACTACAAGTAGTGGCTCCATATCACTACAAAGTAATGGCTCCATACCACAAAAAAATTATTTATAGAAATCTTATTTTTTCAATCTTATTTTCAATACATCTTATAATCCGATATTAAATAAAGTAATAGTTGTTGTTTGAAACTAATATGAGACCTTCCGGACCAATACGAAATCGGAACATTCAAGAAAAGGGCATATAAATTCCTCAAAGGCCGGCAACGCTTCTGTGACCCCCCTATTGTTGCAAGTGTCTACGCGCGGCGGTGATCACCTAACATCACGTGACCCGCCTGCTCGATTGCTCTTTCATAAAAAATAACCTTAATGTCGTGTATCAAACCCAAATCCACCTAAAAGTCTTGACGCAAGTCAGAATAACGGATACGAATGCAAATTAAGCTGCCGAAAAGTTTGAAAACTTTACGTTTTAAACGGTAAGGAACTGTCAGCGGCTGGTCTGCAGTCCAGATACTTGCATTTGGGAAATAGGCTTGGGTTAAAGTGAATTAAACTGATTACAGGCAGTAAAAGTTCGCGTGTGCTAAATGTCGCATTTCGCGTGCGAGTTCATATTGTCGTTTATGAATGAGTGAATAAGTTACTTTATTTATTAAAATTTTTCGGATTTGTTTTTTTTATTGTACATAAATATGTAAGCCTAATTTACACTGGAAGAGTTAACAGTAGAGACAAGTAAATAATAATTTTTGATTTGTTACTATATGTGAGAACCAATATTAGATGTTCCCATTTGTTTCTGTTAGTAGCATAATTAAACAACTTGTAATGAGTTTTTGTCGGCCTTTTTTCTAAGTAGTATGTAATCATCTTAATTTTTTTTAGTTTTCTAATATAATGTTGTGGGTATAGAGTATACTTTCTGCTAATAAAAAATCTTTGTCAAGTCAGTATATAATCGAGTAGCAATAAATTAATGTCGAGAAAATCATAATTTCATTTATTTTCTAACTATATCCATAGAACCCAATCAACCTCTACACGGTCAAATTGGACACGTGACACGTCACGCGTCACGCCACGCGATCGTTATCCTGAGGGCATACTCGTACTTGTTCTCATTCGTACTTGTACGGCTTCTACGTATTATGATCGACTTTTGATCACATTTTCAGGTGCGACCGTCTGAAGCAAGTTAAATGACCGTGAATAATTTAAGACGAGTTAATTTACTTATGAGACATTAGGTATTATTTGATTTATTAAATTGCAAACAGACCAAAAATGGTAAAAATAAAACATTTTTTTAAAGGAATATTCATATACCACGTGACCCACCTGCTCGTTTGCATTTTATTTATTTTCTACCATTTGCATTTTATTTTTTCTCTGTCATAAAAAAATATTTAATTATTAAGATAAATTTTTGTAAACTCATACATAACAGACTATAAGTAATTAGTCTCGTTAGTTTGACATGGTTTCAACTTGCATAAATTAACATTTATTTTTATAATACATGACTTGTTATTTATTAAATAATTTTGCAGCTACAACTAGAGGCTGGCGCGGGCGAGGGCCCCGGGCCTCCGGTGAACAACAATTCGGAGGGCGCGGGGGCCAGCCCGCCCCGCGACGACAACCACAACGCGCCTCAGCCTCCGCCCTCGCCGAGAAGACCGCTCTACACCTCTGGTGAGTTTTTAATGAAGGAGAGAGGCAAACGATCAGACGGGTTACGTGATGTTGATCACCTGCAACACCCGGGGGGTTGCGTTGCCGGACTTTCAGTAATTTATACGCTCTTTTCTTGAAGGTTCCGATGTCGTATTGGTTATGTATGATAACTATATACCTTTAATGGAAATAATTCTAAATGTTCTTTTTTTTATGTTAGAGGGAGGCAAACGAGCAGGCGGGTCACGAGAAGTTAAGTGATCACCGCCGCCCATAGACAACTGCAACACCCGCGGGGTTACAGAAGCGTTGCTGGCCTGTAAAAAACCTCCACCCTCCTCAAATGGGGAGGGCGGAGAAGTTAGGCCCATTCACCGGACGGAGCATGACATGACGGAACATGACATGTCACAAAAGCGTTGTCGGGCTATAAAAAATCCTCACCCTCCCCAAATGGGGAAAATGTATGTATGATGGAAGGCTGCTGTTCAGACGAGACTGAGTCAAATGGGGTACAATTATCTTGCTGTGGAGAGCCCTGTGAAAGGGTACCTTACGGGGGTATTTATAGGGGATGAAGATTAAGAATTTTCTGAGTAAAAGCCTGTATTTGTCGAGGTAAATATGTACGTAGAGAACTTTAAATTTACTACATATAATTCAAATTATATTTTAAATATTTGGGCAAGGGTGTAATATGAATAAATAAATAAATATATAGGGACAAATCACACAAATTGAGTTAGCCCCAAACTAAGTTCGAGACTTGTATTATGGGATACTAACTCAACGATACTATATTTTATAATAAATACAACGATACTATATAGATAAACATCCAAGACCCAGGTCAATCTGAAAAAGGCTTTCCATCATGACCTGACCGGGGATCGAACCAGGGATCTCCTGAGTAGCGGACAGGCACGTTAACCATTACACCACGGAGGTCGTTAAATATTACAAATTGGTATTCGTTACAAATAATAAACGAATAACAAATTGTGCGTATTTGTGGTGCAAAACTTAATTGTTTTAGTGTCCCTGGATACTTAATTATGTGGTTTACTGTACAATGGCTAGAATTTCCGTTCAACCTTAATACAAGCTTCGAACTTTGTTTGAGGCTAAATTGTTTCCTTATCCTTATAGGAGTATGTATGTAGGTACTAACTTATGACAAGCGTGGCATGAAATTTACGCTATATTTGAATTTCTATTACGATACAATTGTGTAAACTGCATCAAATTGCATTCAGTAGTTCTTGTCGTGATACGCGTATTTATTAATGTAAGTGTAAGGCAAACGAGCAGGCGGGTCACGTAATGTTAAGTGATCGTCACCGCGCAACTAAAACCCCCGGGGGGTCACAGAAGCGTTGCCGGCCTTTAAAAAGCCCCCGCTCTCCCCAAATGGGGAGGGCAGGGAAGTTGGGCCTTCGGCTCTCACAGAGGTCGTCAAAAATAAAATAGCGGTATGTACTACGCCGGGTCAGCTAGTTTATATGAAACTAGCCGACCCATGCCCACTTTGTTAGACGTTAAAATATAGCCTATAAAACTCCTGAATAATCTAGCTTTATGACTGTGAAAGAATTTTCATGATTGGTTTAATATTTCCGAAGATTAACCCTCACAAACAAACAATCTATGTTACAAAATTTACCTCTTTATAATATTTATAGACTAACTAATGCCCGCAACTTCGTACGACCAATGGATACTATTATATCTTGTCAGCCTCTTGCTCGGTTACAAAAAAATGCCCCTCAGGAACCGTACATTTTTCCGGGATAAAAAGTAGCCTATCTTTTAATCTAGCTCATAGTCCATTTCTGTGCCAAATTTCATCCAGATCTGTTCGGTAGTTTTTGTGTGATGCGCTTAAAACATACAGACAAAAATTCTAAATACAATCGTTTTGGCTTCTATAGGTCCTATAAACACCCCTAATTATGTTTTTCTTGAATATCTCCCATGTACAGACATAGCTGAGTTACAATTTTATTATATGTATAGATAAATGAATTTGAATTGCCGAGTTCATTTGCCAACCCTAACTTTCAACCACACTCCTCCTATCACGTCCCTGTAATCATACGGGCGTCATTAACGTTGTGTAGACTCGAGGCGAGCTCAGTATAAGGTTAATTTTCTCCTCAATATATTTTGAGGACTTTGATGCCTCTGAGGAAAAGGTGATACGCATAAAAGCTGTTTGTCGTTTGGTTTCCTTTAATTAGGTAGTAAATAATGCCACAAATAGTTATTTCTACTAACTGTACATGATTTATTTACAACTAGCTAATGCCCGCGACTTCGTCCGACCAATGGATACTATAATATCTTGTCAGCCCCTTGCTCGGTTATAATAAATTATATCCCTCGGGAACCGTACATTTTCCAGGATAAAAAGTAGCCTGTCTTTTAATCTAGGTCATAGTCCATCGCTATGTCAAATTTCATGTAAATCTGTTCGCTAGTTTTTATGTGATGCGCGTACAAACATTCGCGACAGCGAGACAGGCAGACAAAAATTCAAAAATCAGTCGTTTTTCCTTTATAGATCCTATGAAGAGCCCCAATATATATATTTTTTAAATATCTCCAATGTACAGACATAGCTCAGTTACAATTTTATTATATGTATAGATTTTGTGCAGTAAAGTTTATATGACGACTTCTTCATGTGCTATTGATTTGTTAATGTTAGCTGCCAGCTCACTTTTAGTTTTATTCAGAAGTAGCCGTGTACCCGCGACTTCATCAGCGTAGAATAGTCCGGCAGTTTAGCCGTGAAAGCGGAAGAGACATGATTTACATACAAATTTTTACCTCCCATTTTAGTATATTGAGGGTCGATTTTTACAAAACTGTAGCCTATGTTTTAATGCAGCTTTTTAACTAATTCACGCCAAATTTCATTTAAATCAGTCCAGCGGTTTA
>JADGIL010014241.1:0-27963 GCA_020352625.1 Cactoblastis cactorum
AAGTCGCGGGCTTTAGCTAGTTTATCAATACAAAAATAAATTACTTACTTATCCGAGCGTTATCCCGGTTTACGAGTATCCTCAGCATTAACGCTTCAAAGCCCGCGGTCCGCCTCATAGACGAGAAGATTTGGTGAGGTTACATATTTTTTACATAGAGCAACTGTGGCGATGGCGTTCGGGACCAATCAATGCGCCTTTAGGAGCACGTAATCATCTTTCTGTCTGAAGATTTCTGAAGATAATCAGCTGTAATACCCTAACCAGATTAGAAATAAAAAATTTCACAAAGTTACCTCTAACGGAATTCGAACCCACGACCTCAGGATCATAAGGCATACGCCTTAAGCACTAGACTATGGAGGCAGTGAAAATACTATTTAAAAAATACAAAAATCAATTATACGGTACGAATTCAGGTCAGGATAATGTTTTTAAATAATAAAATTATTTAAAGTCTTAAGTTAATTTCGTTAATAAAGATTTATTTACGTTTTATTTTATAATCATATACATATTTATCTAGAAAGAAAAATATCATATCATACCTCGTACACGAAACTACGTGCATCGTAAGATAACTTCAAATAACTTGAAAATATTAAGTTAACTGGTGTAATCCTAGCGAGTTCGCCGGGAAACTTTAAGTTAGGACACACCAAACTTGGTTCTCGGTCAGGCTTGGTACAAGTTTTAAGCCCTGATGAAACGAGGCAAATATTGGAAAATTCTTAAGTTAAACATGTTCACTTTGATAGTCAAATTTGACCTGAACAGCGGCATTTTGTAACCGTATTTCATAATGTACGAAAAGATGTGCATACGGTTTTTCTATAGATACAACATCACGTCATTATCCCTTACGGGGTAGACAGAGCCAAGCCTTCCTCTGTATAATAAAGTATACTCTTTCTGTCCCTTTTCTCTGCTGACAATGCTGACAGTTTCTACGTTTTTCTTTCGCTTTCAGTTTATTATTTATGTTAAAAAATAGTAAAATTAAAAAAAAAAACTTGCTTTCTCCCTCATATTATGCGGCTTGGAAAGGGGTCCATATTATGAAGATTGAAGCTGTTACAATCATTATGAAATCACAGAAATAAGTAATAAAAGTATTAGGGGTCTTAAATTTTACCATGCTATGACAGAATTATGAAAAATCCCCACAGAATCGGGTATTACAGGACGCGAGTGTAGCCGCAGAAAAAAGCTAGTTCTGTATAAAGCAGTGCCTTTGTGTGTGAATAGCTTTTGTCCTTACGTCCGACACGCACAGCGGCTCTTGCAAACTTTGTGTGATGGATACTCATACAAACTTTGGTCCCAAGTACCTCAAAAGTTTCAGTGGTACAAAAAGGTTTTTGGATTGCGTTAGTGATAAACGAATTTCGATGTTGTTTCAAGTGAAAAGAGATCTTCCTTAAATTTCAAATTGTATAATGTAACTTTAATTTTACAAATTTAAGTTCTCAAAATTAAAATCTATTCGTGTTGTTATTGCAACAAAATCTTATACATTTAAAATCATATACTTGATATTTTGGAATTATTTAGTTTCATTCGTCTTTTTATGTACTTCTCAATTTTGATGGATGTCTATTACATACCTGTTTTAAGGATCATGTTTTTAATTCAAAACTAGCCAGGCTAAATATATCAATCAATTAATTTATATATAGAAATTATGTCGTTTAAAAATCAAAATTTATATATAAGTAGTTTATTTTATATTATAAATAGTTATAAAAATATCTTTTTGATAAATTTGTAATAGTTGTAATTTTATTATTATTGATAATCAGTAAAATAAAAATATAACTATGCGATTGCGATTTTTCAAATTATTATCGATTAATAGAAATAATTAACTTTATAAAGCTAATTAACATAAATAATAGCAGTAAAGTTCTAAACTTGTTTTATAGAATTATACTTACAATATCTTAATATCAATATAACACATCAAACAAGCCAATCAGGGAATATTATTTTCAATCTTAAGCTAACCGGGTATCGACGCGGACATGCGCGTTAATCATTTTGCCACGGAGAGAGAGGTAGGAAATAAAGTGTTAACAAATTGGTACAGACGAAAATTCGTTAGCAAACTATGTCTATTCATGTTAGCGTGTGTCCCTCCACGGCTACCGTCAAAAGCTGACGTTTGAAAAAAAAATATGGTAGGATAACAGAATTCGGAATTTCTATAGGTAGCCGAAACCGCCAATTACTAAATTGTTTTTTTTATCATTCGAATCCCGACACCGCTGCTCTGTAGTTGCTCCCGACACGTGATTGTCACAGAAATAATTGCTTTAAAAACAAACACGGGCAGACAGACAAATCTGTTTTTGTCTATTTGTTAAATCTGAGATTTAATTGGTACCGAAATTATTATTATTATTACAAAAAATGTCTAAAAATTTTGTGTCTAAAAAAGACTGAAATTATATTATAGTATAATTTATATAATTTTCTTAAAGTTAAATTTTGACTTTGATTATATACTTATGATAAAATTGTAACTGAGCTATGTCTGTACATGGGAGATATTTCAGAAAATAATTTATAGGGGCTCTTTATAGGGCCTATAAAAGCCAATACTATTGCTTTTAGAATTTTTGTCTTTCTGTGTGTTTGCATCACACAAAATCTACGGAACGAATGTGGATGAAATTTGGCACAGCGATGGACTATATCCTAGAATAAAAGATAGGCTACTTTTAATCCCGGAAAAATGTACGGTTCCTGAGGGATATAAATATGGTAAAATCAACGAGGACGAAACCGCGGGCATTTACTAATTGTTAACAAATATTTTATTTTTTGTAATATATTTAGTATCTTTTTTATTGACAAAATACCAATATAAGGTAAAAAATGTACTGACAAAGTATTCTTTTATAATTCCACATAGGTATATTTGTAAATTCATGATTTTTATAACCTTCGAGCCTTCTATCTTGAATCTATCAACCTAGTTTAGTAAACGCCATGAATTTGAAATTAAACGATTTTATGCGTCAAGACTCTTTTCTCCGTCTATATTTTACATTGCCTGCTTAGATCACCAAGTGGATTATCAAGTTTAATTGTACTCTTATGCAATTGCACTATTAAAACCTGCCGGGAATTCCCCGAATCGGACGCCGCAATTTAAACATTTACCGTCCCGATTGAGAAACTTTGGCAAAGCGATAAATTAATTTTCACGCTTCAATGTAATACTACAAATTTTTGGTGCTTAATTTGCATACAGTATAATGTAAGCCATTGGTATTTATATTTAACTAACTAGATTGATTGATATGAGCGATTTTGTATTTTGACGTAATATGTTTGATTGATGTAACTCAATCGTAAAATAAAACGCAGATTAATCCAACTAGTCTCGTTAATTTGACATGGTTTCAAATTGCACAAAGTAAGATTTATTTTTTAATACACGATTCTGGAAATGGAACTGTGTCGAAATAATCATAGTTTCAAATTGTATAATGTACCACGAATAACTCGCGATGGGTCAGCGAGAGTTCGCTTCGCTTACACAATGACATTTATATTCAAGTTTCAATTTCGGAAACAGTAAGTAATTCAGTATTATTAGCATATTAGCCAGCAACGGAATCCGATCGATTTTTCTAAAGCTAGTTTGGAATGCGACCCAGACATTTCTGGAGCCAGATCGGCCGGATTGTTAATATCTACGGAATGTTAATTTAAAATTCCATTCAGTTCATAATCGAAATGTGAAATCTCTGGGATAGCCATTGTTATTTCTTGTTATTATATCATTGTTTTATTAGGCATTGTATTTCACAGTTGCTTCTATTTCTGTGTCACTTTTTAAATAGTTAAAAAAAATAGTGAAATAGCCTATCACTTTATAATTTAACTAGCTAATGCCCGCGACTTCGTCCGACCAATGGATACTATAATATCTTGTCAGAATTTGCTCGGTTACATTTTTGTGTTTTGCATGTACAAAAATACAGACAGACAGACAGACAGACAAAAATTCTAAAAACAATCGTTTTGGCTTATATAGGTCCTATAAAGAGCCCCTATATATGTTTTTCGTCTCAAAAAATTCAAAAATGTTATAAAAATAAAATAGATTTAAATTAAAATTAAAACACAAAGAATCACCTCATTTTAATTTACGGGGTAGACAGGTCGTCAGAAACGAAAGCCATGCTTAGCTTGAGATAACAAGTTGATTGTCTAAAAGAAGAATCTTCTTTTTGAAGCCATTTCCCTTGATTGACTTTTACACGAGGCAAGTGAAGCAGCAACATTCAAGTTATATGCATTATTAAAATTCTTGTACCCGTTAGTTGGAAAGGATAAAAACCATCAAAGTAGTTATCGCTAAAGTTTTCAGTTAAAATTACCAGCTATTTTTCTCCGACATGAAAAATTTCCTGGCAGAGACACGATAACTTAGACAATAGCCGGACATTCTTTTTCTTAACTCATTTAATCCGGGTTTATGTTGTTTTATGAGACAGTAAGGCACTTAATTCCTAACTTCAATATTAACATATTTTATTACTTTTAACTTAATCACTGTTATTTTATATAGTTTACTATACATATAATTTACGGTGGTACTTGTATACTATATATTTTAGTTTTTTTTCACGTGATGTTAAGTGATCACCGCCGCCCATAGACAATTGCAACACCCGCGGGGTCACAGAAGCGTTGCCGGCTTTAAAAAGAAATTGGCTCTCCCACTCACCGGACGAAACATGGCGGTTTATAGCCGCCATTCAGGCGTCAGTCTTCTGTGGGAGTGTGGTACTACCACGGACGAGCCAGCCCATTCGTGCTGCAGGCTAAAAAAGTATACAGCATACCACTAAAAAAGTTGTAGTTATTAGTTGTTGGTGGTCTTTTGCAATAGCAGTAGTTGTGATAATTACTACTTATCCGAACGTTATCCTTGCATCTTCAGCAATGACGCTTCAGAGAACAAGTCCGCTACCTAAATTAGGAGATTTGGTGTAGTTACCAATTTTTACACAGAGCGATCACCATATAACTGCAAAAAATTATGAATGTTTGTAAATTATCTGATAAAATAATTATCAAAAATCAAATCTTTTTTGTGTTATTTTCACTAAATTATACCCTAAAACACCATTGTTTTAACATCAGCATTTATTATAATTAACTTATTCATGCTACACACTACCAGCATTTCAGAATGACCACTGTTAAGAAGAAACGCAGACAACACTTGTGTTTTCAATGTCTAACATGCCAGAATGGCATGAATTTAATTTTTATTTTTAATTTCAACTTGCACGTTTAAAATCTAATAAATAATTAAGTTTCAATGTTGATATTATAATATAATATTCTTTACATCCGTTAGGAATGAAAGTGCCAGCTAATTAATACAAATTTCTCTCAACATGTCTAATACAACTGTAATTACGTATGAGCAGAAATGGGAATCATTTCTGCCAGAATTGCAATGAAAATCGCCACAATGACGCTTAAATTACGGACTGCAATATACCTATACTACGTGAACGTTGGTTCCGTATTGCACAATGGTTCCGTAGTGTGGACATTTAGTAATTGGACATTCTGGTCAGTAATTACAGCCGGATTTGGGGACCTGACAAAAGCTAAATTGGCCTGAAGTGAGTCCGCCCTCTACAACAGATTTGGTTAAACTTTAGAGCTTACCGAGGCTTATTTCTGATATAAATAAATTTTATAAATGGTATTGTTATAAATTAAATAGTTTTTAGACATATTTTTTTATATTGAAAATAAAAAGGTACAATTGAAAATATAAAGTTAATATTTAAAATTTCTAAAATCTTTGTTCTTTTTAAATCAAAGAAAAATATTCACCTGGAATCTGCTTATAATTTTCACATTTTTAAGTACTAATGATATAAATCAATCAATCACAAAATAAAATATAAAAATATTACTAAAATTAAATATTTATTAAGTGATAAACACAAAATAATGTTACAATTCACTGCAGCGAAATGAAAACACCGTAAAACGTAAAAGAAAATTTCGCCTCCAAGTCTTACTTCAAAACTATCATCTTCGATTGGATCTTTAGCTAAAGTATAATGTTATATTGAGCTCAGCTTGTGTATGTGACACATCACAATAGGTATCGGAAAACAGAGAATCAAATCTGATCCAACGGTTCAGCGGCTACCGTTTAAAGACCTGCCCTCGGGCGATGTCGCACAAAGCGCTGCCCGTACAACTGAGTGCAGGATATTTAGTAAATTCCCAGGTCAATGTTTGAGGTTCGAAAGGATTTCTAGTTTCTAGTCAATTCTCTTAAAAGCCGATTCTCGTATTCCAGGTTATAGACTATATGTTTATCGACTTATATTTTAGGTAACTATGATATTTTTCATTCCATAGTATGGTAGGTTTATACAATTTGTATTGACTTTTTACTATAAGTATATTGTATTATTGATAAAAAAACTCTGGCATAATAGGTAAAGTATTAAATATATTAGTCAACAAAAAGGGTTAGAGATATTTTTGTCTGTTGTGTTATAATGATATGATGTAAGAAACATTAAGACATACATATGTATGTATATGTCTTTAAATTGCTATATTAAAATTCTAATCATATATAAAAATAAGTACCCTAATAGTATGTCTATAGAAGTGATAGTATTATTTAAAGTGTATCACAAAAATATACTTCAATAATAACTTTCTACGTTCATTCTCAGATAAATAAGAGTCAATTTCCTTTACAAAAATTATCCCAATTTAGACATAAAAACTTTAACCGTGTATATTTGAGAGCACTTTCAATATTGGTCAAAATAATTTAAATTGAAAATCAAAACTCATTATCGAAATAACTAAATGAGATCCTCATATCATGCTAAATTTTCAGACCAATCTGATCCAGAGATGTGGGTCAGATGCAATTCGTAAGATTGGACAGGCAAGGGACAGGTGAGATGTTACAGTGGATTAGGCAGTTCCTAATCCACTGGTTCATTGTTCAGGGAAACCGACAGTCATCACAGAGGATTGACGTAATTTTTAAATTATTCAACGGTTAATTCATTTTTCTTGACCGAAATGATTTCTTTTTAAATACGAACACATATTTGTTACTCCACAAAAATGCGAATTTTACACAAAGTTAAAAAGTCCTGTTAAAAATTATACAATTTTTTTCAAGCAAAAAATTATTATTTATTTATTAATAACGTACACTTACAGACACATTACAAATTTGAATTTAATATGTTAATACATAAAGTGGCCAAGTAAAATATCCAAATTTGGTGTACACAGTATGATCATTTAAGAAGGACCATTAGCAGAACAAGTAGGTACTCGTACTTAGAAAACAAGAGCAAAATATTAAAAAAATAAAGTAAAAAATTTGCAAATTACAGTGATATATTTAAAAAGAAAAGAAATTTGACATTATTAAGTGCCCGTTTCCCCCTGGTTATCTCCCAGTGGCTGTGATTTCAACTTAATTGAAAGATCGTGTAATCGAATAAAATTCTTGAAAGGCCCTTATTCTCGATACCCGGTCAAAATGGCGCTCATCGGCATGAAAAAACTGTGTCACCACGTTTGCCGTATTCAGCCGTCAGCGATGTAAAAGCATTTTCATTTTATTTGCTTTAAAAATAATTTTATATGTTTTGTTATAAATATTTTAAGCTATTACGTATTATTACTCAATCGTGTACTACTGCAATACTATTAGCAAAGTAAAAATTGTAGAATGGTTTAAAGCCTACTTCGTGATTTTTTAATGTGAGTGGGAGGCAATCGAGCAGGCGGGTCACATGATGTTAAGTGATCACCGCCGCCCGTGGACAACTGCAACACCCGCGGGGTCACAGAAGCGTTGCCGGCCTTTAAAAAGCCCCCCGCCCTCCGGCTCTCCCACACAATTATTTGTTTGTTAATAATTCAATCATGAAAATGCTTCAAATGAAAATGTCATCCAAAGTTTTACGTATTTTGAAATAAATGTTAATTTTGTTCAATTATACATATGAAAACAGTTCATTTGAGTGATTCGCTCAAAAATATCCTTATGTCCATTCTGTAACCCTGTCTGTTACTGTCCATAAGCGTTATAACCAGATTTAGTTTGCCAACACAATTGATCCCATTTATGGTGTGGACCAACACCTTTACGGAACCCTTCACGTGTTATCCCCGTTCACGCTTAGTATCTGTTTATATTGATTATTGAAATCGAAGTGACTACTGAATTTTAAAAGGTATTTAAAAACACTTTACTTTGAAATATTGAAAGAAATATAATATTTCATTTGTAATTTTTGCGGCAACAAAGTGCATTATTACTAACTAGCTTTTGCCCGCGGCTTCGCTTGCTTACATTAACCTTCATATAAAAGATTTTTACCTCTTCCACCCACTTTTGTATGGAATTTCCAAAAATCCTTTTTTAGTGCTTCCCTACACTCTCCAAGGAACATACATGCCAAAATTCAGTTTCTTGCGTTTATTAGTTTCGGATTTGCGTTGTCTGTCAGTCAGTCACTCAATAACGAAAGAGTTGTAATATAGATAAACTACAGTAATGTACAGACAAATTTTATATAATTAAAAACAAATACTGATTTTGTATTATGTCTTTTTAAACGAGTTTTAACTAAACAGAAAAAGGTTACTGTTACCTTTTTCAGTTTAGAGAAAGCTTTTCCGAGATGAGACTTTAAGAGACGGTCGCCGTTTTATATCGCTCATGAAATTCCTGTGTGGGAAGAAATTTTCCACATTCTTACGCGTCGGCTTATGTTAGGTTAGTTCGCCTGCCTTTGGATGTTAAAAAATAACACCAGTTTAAAGGTTCACCTTTACTGTGAAATTTTCCGTTGAAAAATCACGTGGAAAATTTTTGCAGAACTTTTACAGAATGCGAAATTCTTTCTCGGCGTAACATAATGTTATTGTATAACTTTAAAAATATATATTTATTTAATATAGAAGTTATCTATACTATTATACAGAGGTAAAGTTTGTAACTTTGATAATAATTAGTATATGTAAAGAAGGGTGGAAATTAACTTGGATCTAAACAAAATAAACTCGAGAAAAAATTATACATGCATAATTTTTTTCAGATTCTGTTCAAATCACTCAACGACGTCAAATATTTCATAAAGTTTTCTAAATTATACTGGTTGTGAGCTCGCTTCGCTCATAACCTTAAACTTCGACATCGTTAAATTAAACATTTCCTTGAAGTGAAAGTTATGTTTGTTTTCTAGAATAACGTAGCTGTTTCGGAGTAACGACTTAAGGGGTCGCTACGAACCCCTGTTTCTATTTGAGACGCGCTCAGACGCCTACTAAGTAATGGAGATTACACAAAGTGAACCGAGAGAAAGAATTAGTACCGTTTACGAAACACCGGGCTTAACACGGAAGAAAATAGGCCAAAAGTATTTTTCTAATTCGTCCTAATAAATCTATTTTAGTGTCTAAATACACTATAATTAAAAATCTGATGCGTTTTGGACTGTTAAGGCTACTGTGGGTTAATTCTGATGTCACATTTCAGTAATTCTTGAGTATCATAAAATATATAGACAACATCTTTTTTTTCAAACTATCAAATCGAAATATTATATTACAATTAGCTCTTGCCCGCTTCGCTCGTGTCAAATTTAAGAGAAAGGGGGATGGAAAGAGACAAATAGAAGCCTATGTCACTGTCCAACTCTTCAACTATATTCACATAAAAAAAATCATGCTAATCTGTTGCTCCGTTTTGACGTGAAAGACGGACAAACAAACGACCACACTTTCACATTAATTATATTAGTATGAATTCTTAAGTGGCATAAAACAGCAGTTTTACATGTACGGAGAAAAATTTCATAGTACGGCTACGAAAAAATGAAGGGCTTTCTGATGTATCTTAGTGTTCCGTTGATGAAAAGGCGCATACAAGGAGCTCGGGCGAGGCTCTAGGACGCTAAATTCGAAAGCGAAACGAGGCTGAGAATGGCTTCGCCCTCATTCGCTTCTCCGTCGTTATATAAGCTCCTTGTCGTCTACTTAAATTGTGTATTGCATGGCAATTTCACGCCAGCAATGTGTCTATTTTTGATGTCGCCTAATTTATTTTTTATCCTAGTTTTATTACTACTCATAGTTACGTATTACTACTTAATCTAATATCATATAAGTTTAATAAGACATCTGACGCGAATTTGATTGATTACATGGACCTACATATATTTGGTAATCTATAAGATCTAGAGATTATTTTTATTTTGCATTAGTAATAAAAGGGATACACGATTCCTGATAAAAAAAATTATTTAATTTTTATTTTAAAAAGTACTATTTCAATGACGTTTAGACTCAAATCTCTCTAGATGTCATTTTTCTTATTCTTATTTTAAGAACGCGAACTACGTATTCTTATCTCGTACTTTTCTTACTAAATGAATATGCGTTATCCTTTGCTCACATCGGGCGCGGCGGTATCTAATCAGACAAAATAGTTAGCATCAGGTGCCATCTTAATTTCTTCATAGTATGACTTATCAATACATTTTTAACAAAACGTTCAAACAAGTAAATATTGTATATTAGTGAGAATAAGATAAGATTATCGGAAATTTTAAGTTATGTAAATCGATCCGTATGGGGTTGACTACTTGTATTAAATTGTCTCCATCCGGTGGCGTGGAGAAAATCAATAGACAATAGCTGAGGGCGCGAGGTGACAAATTATATCGTGTTTAGAACTAGCACGTCGATAAAAATCAATAACTGGTAATACGCTTTTGGTAAAGATTGTAGCTTAATTTATAAATGATTACGTGATTACTTTACATGCTGTACGAAATCACTTGTTATTTGCGGATTTGCTCACGTACTTTTACGTGCTTTCACGTACGTTATACAAAAAATGTAAATGTAGCTATGAAAAACTTACTACATTAATTTTCCAAATCGTATATTTCGTATTTTTAGAGGTTTACGTGTACTTATGAAGGGCAAATTTTTCCGTTTTTTTTTTTTTTGTTGGTGTTAAAAGGACTCATACTTGGGATATTAAAGCAAGCATTATCTGTAGGTTTCGTTAATTTGTATTCTGTCCAACATAAAACGCGCCATGCCGGGCAGCCATATTTCACTTCCTTAATTTATATTGCGCTTATCTGTAACGTTTGTATAATCTGTATTTGTTTCTGGCGTAATTATTTACTTCTTAATCTTGTGAAAAAATTTGGTTCGATTAAGAAACAAATTGTGATTCTCTTTGAAAATATGCTTTATTTGCAAAGTTTTTTTTAATGTTATTTTGATTATTAGCAACACTATTACACTTTGGAAAAATGAAAACGACTGAAACAATTTTTTCATACAAAATCAATGAAAAAAAAAAATATGATAATTATTTGAAGCATTTAATTTTATGATATTGCTTCATTTTTGTTATCAAATAGCCTATTTTTATTTATAATAAAACCAAGATAAAAAAGTTTCGATAAATTTAAATATAAGTAATGGTAAATCACGTTAGTTAGCCCCATACTAAATTCAAAAAATATATAATGGGCTACTAACTCAACGACACTGTATATTATCAAGATTGAGTTTATTTCAAATAATTTATTCGACCGAGTTAGTAAGGTGAATAAAACAATCAGAATCATTCGTATCGCGGCAACTGCATTAAAGCGACACAAAAACAACCAGAAATATTTGCGGCAAAATAGTTAATCCTTTTGGAAGTGAATATAGTGGAAATTGGGCAGTGAGCTGAATTGTGGAGTCAGCACAGCAGCGGCTTTCGAACTAAAAGGCTTTTTGTGTCAAACTTTAACACAGTGTTTTGTATTAAGCAAACACCAAAATTGCAATCGAATAAGTTATCTATTTTGGTTGTAATGTTTCACAGGCTATTTAACACAATACTCTTTGTTGCACTAAAATAAAAAAAATATATAAATATTTCTAAAAATCTTATTGTCAGTCTTATCTCGATATAAGCGATCTTTTTCAGTCAACATTTGGGTTTAAGAAAACGAAAAGGGTTGTATAAAATTTGTATATAGCATGATGGTTAGCGTTCGATCCCTAGTCAAGTCAAGATGAATTTGGAAGTGTGTCTTTAAGATTTTTTATAAAACATATTATATTGGATTGTTGACTTAGTATCCTGTAACACAAGATAAGCTAACTTTGAGGCTACTACAGTATGAAATATGGTTTGTTCCTGTTATTTGAAATCATAAACATTAAACGATCCATTCTTGTATATTTATAATGTTTTATATGGCGTTGGTTTCTCCCTTTGGCATTTTCCTTTTGGTATTACAGGGATTAAAACAGCTCGAGTTTCTTTCGGCAAATTTTCTCAGCAGTTGTCTTTCCGAAATGCTGGTAGTCTGTAGCTTGATTAAGATAATAAATGTTTGTTAGTTATTGACATAAAAAAGTAAAGGTCTTATTTTTGAATTAATATTTTGATTTTTGTTTTTTTTTGAAATTATACTAAAAGTATTTAGTAATCTACGTACCTAAATGTGATAAAGCTTGTTCTTCCAAATTTTTTCTTTTAAATATATAAATACGCTTACATTATATTTGAAATAACAAAATTGTATATATAATGTCCGTTTTAAATATCAAATCAAATAAGAACAAATAATATAATATGTGAAAAAGTATGCATAAAAGCAATGTAAACTTGACAAGTTAATTCCGATGATTCCGGGCCGGCACCGACGCTGTAATGGTCTTGGCATAAAATTTAGATATTGGAAAACTCCGAGCAAAGAAAATATTTCCGCGGATCATTTTAAATTAAATTTGTACCATTTTCATTTCACTAACTTTTAGTGGAGTATTTTCAGTTTCGGTTCTGAGCTTTCAGAAGAAATAATGTTTTCCAATTGATAAATATCATTAGCTTTTTAATCTTGCTTTTCTTTTTTCTTCTTTTATTGGTAATAAGTATATAAAGCATGAGAGCTGTATTTAGTCTGTACTGAAACGATTGTTGCATTTTTTAGTTTCATATAGTTATTGTAAAGATTATATTTTTATTTAACTATTCAAATTTTTTATTATTCCATATGTTTACAATCAGTACAGTCTCATTTATAGGCTTAGGATTAAAGGTAATATGTATATAATTTAAATGCATGTCCAGAAGTATTATCACTTTTACAAAGCAGAGGTGTTTTTATCAAAGTGGGATGTAAACGAGTAGGCCGAACACGTGATGTTGAGTGATCTCTGTCGCCCATAGATACCTGCAACACCCGGGGGTCACAGAAGCATTGCCGACCTTTCAGTGTCCTTGTCCTAATAAAGCTAAAAAAAGATGTCTGATACAAAAATATTATAATTCATCCCTTAACACAACACTGCCGCAGACAACAGGGACAAGACAAACGATTACGTCCAGTTCAAATCACTTGGAGCTAGACAAAAGCTGGCCGGAACTTGGCACAAACAAAGCCTGTTGGGCGACTGCGTCTCAAAGCGGCCGGGCCCTATCTGACCACTTTACTACGTCCATTCTATCCAGACATAATGGACTTAACGTTATAGTACTTGCTTCTTACTAATGGTATTATATTTCTAGAGGTAAACCTATATCGACGTGTGCAACTAGTTGTTTATAACGATGTGACCTCAAGAATTATTAGATTGTCCACTTTTATCAGTACCTTGAGTTTATTTCGGCATTTCTTCTCAGCAGTGGTCGTTTCGAAATACTGATAGTCTATAGTTTGAGATTTAAATGTTTATTAATGGTGACGTGACAAAGTTTTTTTCTATGTCAGAGGGAGGCAAGCGAGCAGGCGGGTCACGCGATGTTAAGTGATCACTGCCGCCCATAGACAACTGCAACACCCGCGGGGTTACAGAAGCGTTACTAGCCTATAAATATTTTGATATTGATTTACCAATTTAATTAATTTATAGATGTACTGGCATACTAAGATATGATACTAAATGCCCTTTTGAAAACTTATTATTTATGAAAATGAAACGTATACGTAAATATATAATTTCTTTTTTATAGAAATGAGGTTACACACGAGCAATCTTCTAACCGTAATTTAGCAATGTATAAGTGTGGGCTCAATCTAGGTGTGAGAGACCCTATCATAAATGCGTTATTACATTACAATTTAGTATAACTTTAGTGCACAGAGTTTTCTTAAACGTATTTTTTTATGAAGCTTTTCTAATCACTTACAATTGCTATGTCGTTTTAGATCTATACTTGAACTTACCTAAAAAATTGTTCTTCCAAAATGAGAACCATAAAATAAACTAATATCTTACAAAGAAATAGTGTTACAAGATAATGCAAATTGCATCATAATCTAATGAGTTTTAAAAGGTTACCTTAAATTATCTTTATATTAGATACGAGAATTGATTAACTGCCTTGCACAAATCTGTTCATCGTTCATCTGTTCATCTGTGAATGACACATTCATTCATTTGTGTGTTCACAACAATCTCATTTGCACACTCGCGTCTAATTTGAAATGCAATGTGGTTAGACACGTGCTTCGTGTGCAGACCAACGCATCATTGTACTGTCGTCAATACTGAGTCAATGTTCAATCGACCGACGGCTTGTTAAATGGCATGGAGCTCTCATCATTATACGATTGTGTTCATTGTTGCATCCTCCGCAGTGACAGCTAAACTAGGTATTTTTACACAGACCGAATACTGTGTAACTTTCGAAATTCAATGGACAAATCAAAAGCAAGACTAGGCTAATAGCTAAATAGCTATCGAGATTCCAACTTAACGTGCCTTCCGAAACACGGATTATCATTAATGTCAGGTTAAGCCTGTAAAGAAAAAGGATATGAACTTACGATCGTACAGCTGGACCAGTGGACCAAGAAAACAGTAAAGTTACTAGTTTATACATACACATATAGTGGTAATAATGGCGTTTATCCATGACAAAATACAGACAAGATTTCTATTGCGTTTGAAAAAAATAATATTTTACTTATGTACAAAGTGTTTTTATGAACATTTTTCTTATAATGAATTAACAAAATATCAATAAAATACTATAATTCGTAGGAATTGTCAAGACAACTGTCTCTATACATATTAAGCATTTGAAAAGTTTTCTCGTACTCATGAGGACTAAGGTTCTTAAACAGTCATCCGCCGCTTCGCAGTATAAAATTATCTATTGTTAAATTAAATACGGCAGATTATTATTGTAGTGTATCCAACCATGCTTATCGAGCGACATAAGGGTCTTCGAATACTACACTCGAGTGGCTTAAACATACAAGAGAAGTGAAATTATTTAATATTTGTTCTGAATTTCGCCCTTGTTCACGGATTTCAATATTTATTTATACTAAAGAAAGAAGATAAGGCGGAAGATGAGCTGTATCGGAAATACAAGTAACACATTGACCTTTGGATTGTCAAAGCACTTTAGGGTAGTTTGTAGCTGCAGTTGCATAAGCCAGATTTAATGTATTCTTGGAAACTACATGTTTACGCTGACGGATGTAGTTTGTTATGTATATTGTCTTATAACGGGTTTCTTTTTGTAAGATTTTTAGTAAATTATTTATTTGTAAAGTTACTTTAAAAGAAGAAAGTTTTTTTTATGTCTAAGGGAGGCAAACGAGCAGGCGGGTCACGCGATGTTAAGTGATCACCGCCGCCCATAGACAACTGCAACACCCGCAGGGTTACAGAAGCGTTGCCGGCTTATAAAATACTCCCGCTCTCCCCATTTGGGGAGGGCGGGGAAGTTGGGCCTCCGGCTCTCCCACTCACCGGACGGAGCATGGTGGCTGATAGCCGCCATTCAGGCGTCGGTCTTCTGTGGGAGTGTGGTATTTATTTTACTTCCATATACATATTAATAAGTCAGACATTTTAAAATCATTATTTTCTTCCATACAAAAACGGGGCGCGTCGCTAGTAGGCGATAAAATTATATCGGGTAGAAAAGGTAGGTACAGAATAGGTAGGGTGGTCGAATGTAGGGTACAGCTGTGCTCCCTTGGCACGCGTCCAAATTGTACCTACCCTGAATACCACCTACATCACTATAGAAATTACGAAGAGTGAAATCAAGGCCGAAAAAATTCGATATCTTGTTAATCCAGAATAATAGGAACTGTAAGAGCTTGTAGATTTGTTAGTGTTTCTTAATCGTAAAAGACAAACATGTTATTAAGTGTTGAAGGTGTAAAATACTTGGTCTACTTTCAACCCATCCTAACTTGGCATAGGTATAGTAGTTTATGCCGAAAACCATCGAGAATAATACAAAATCTGTTATAGTTAAAATGAACTCCAAGAACAGAAAGGTCTATAAAATTGGCAAAATTAAATTAACACCTATGTAACACATCATAAAGGTCACTTAATTTCAATTTTACGCGAAACGGTCTTGGCTACTCTCATTCAGATCTGTGGGGGCGAATGATACGAATGCTCAGGCAACGTCGGACATTTTCGAAATGTTCTCATTAAGCTGTAATTGGTCTACCTATGCATGTACAGTCGACGACATAGACAACTATCCAGAGACGCAATTTTTTTTTTTTACTTTAGCTCTTGAATTATGCAAATGGAGAAATTAGTATCTTTACTAAAAATGTCGAGTACAAGAAAACATATTAAGTTGAAAAAAAGAAATTACTTACATATTTAGTTGAACGTTCAGTTAAAAGTTTTATTTTTAGTTATGTGAAACTAACCAAAATATGTAATTTTATAGTATAACTGCTTATTTGGTTTCATTTGCCAAGTGCAAGATAGTTGGAAGCACGATCTCTAACCCAATAATAGTTACATAGAGTGCGTGATAAACTAGTTTTGCAAGCGTCCAAAGATCCCAATGCGATCGATGCGATGACCATTTCCCACACATGTAGGCGCCTGCTGATTATTCGTAAAAAATATTGCTCAGAATACATAATGTGGTTGACTGTACGAGTTTACCCGTCAAACCAATCAGACTGTATTTAACATGCCATATTCGATTGTCGCGATATGACAAGTGCAATCCGTTCGGCGGTAATTTCCGACGGGGCAGACGGAGACACCGCACCATTCAATATTTGACACTAACCAATTTCGCGCAAGGTTGATTTTACGAATGATTATTTGCTGATAGCAATTACAAATACCATATAAAATGGATACTTGTGTATTCACAACGCAGAAATTTTGAAAATGGTTAATTATTGTACTCCAGAATCCTTTAGCCTATATAAAAGTAGTAAAGCTCTGACAACGGTCCAATGATATAATACTCATCACTTAATTAAATGTTATTTTATTTTAATTAATTTTTACAAAGTTTAATATGGTTTCACTTTATTATTATTAGGATGAGACATAAAGGATATACGTATACTATTTGGTAGTCAGAAGAAAATATCATAATCGAGTCTTGAATACAAATTCTGATTCATTTTGAATTTATAGTTATCAAATATCGTCAATAAATAATATCTGAAAATTCATTCAGGAATTGGAATTTGAATCAAGGGTGTTCAATAATTATGCAGAATTATGAATAATCGGTATTTTTAACGATATGTACAAATGAATCGATAAACAAAATAAGTTTAATCCGGTACCAAAATAATTATGAAAGAACAAGGACATTACACGTGAATAAAAAATTGAACACTTATATATTTTAATCGTCGTAATGGCACAAGAGTTGTTTTGTTTAGTAAAGTGTAAGTTTATACAATTAACCTCTTGTAGAAATACATTTTAAATAAACAACTTGTTCAATTTATCATACGTGTTTCGTTTTTAGCTACAATTTAGTTCAGACGGTGTTGAATAATCTATAGCTATAACGAAAGGCGTCCATTATGGTGCAGTCATTATGGCGATTGCCTGCCATGTAACATTTACATCCATAGTACCTGGTTTGGAAAATATAGTTTGATATATTTTATAATTAAGCGCGTAAGATAAGCTTATACTATCCGGGTACTAATTAATCGGCACCTTATATTGATAATTTTTACAGAAAATCTGTCACATGTTCAGGTTTAGGGTTCAAAACAATAATTTTAATACTAACAATAGATGTAACTGTTTTTTATGAAAGATGGAGGCAAATGTGCAGGTGGGACACGTGATGTGAAGTGATCACCGCCGATCATAGACACCTGCAAAACTCGGGTAACAGAAGCGTTGCCGACCTTTCTGGGCTTTTTTATGCTCTTTTTTTGAATGTTACTCCTACAATGCCTTAGGAGAGTGAGAGTCAAAACCGGCCAGGTGCGAGTCGGACACGTGCATGATGCGTAACATTTTCTATTTTAAAAAAACTACATAAAAATGACGCGACTTTTGTATAGAAGCCCTAAAAAATAAATTAAATGTATTCTGTATTTATTTGTATTATAGTGGCAGCAGAAATCATGTGTGAAATTTTCAACGTAATTAATGAATTACTTTCATAAAAGGAACCCTGAAATTATCAATTTATATATGTTTACTCATGTTTACTCTATAGATTTTAGTGTATGTAAAACTGGACTATCTTGACATCCTCGATAACGTATAAAACAGTAAAATAATTAATGTCTATTATAAAGATATATTTTATAGTCTGTCCCTCTTTACTGCCACTTTATAGGATGTACCCTGGCACATGTCAACGCTCAACATGATGACTCCATAAAATGGTTTGTATATTTACAAACATTAAAAGTCGATGGGTCTATATAGAAATGACGTATCGTCCCAATATCCCAAATAGTATATTGAGAATTTCAGATTCCACAACTCAAGTGAAATGGTAAAATGGGGAGGGCGGAGGTTTTTTATAGGCCGACAACGCTTCTGTAACCCCGCGGGTGTTGCAGTTGTCTATGGGCGGCGGTGATCACTTAACATCTCGTGACGCGTCTTTTTTTTATGTCAGAGGGAGGAAAACGAGCAGGCGGGTCACGAGATGTTAACTGATCATCGCCGCTCATAGACAACTGCAACGCCCGCGGGGTTACAGAAGCGTTGCCGGCCTGTAAAAAATCTCCGCCCTCCCCATTTGGGGAGGGGAGGGAGGAGCATGATGGCTGATAACCGCCATTCAGGCGTCGGTCTTCTGTGGGAGTGTGGTACTTCCCCGGACGAGCCGGCCCCTTCGTGCTACAGGCTGAAAAGAAGCCTGCAGCTGGCTCCTTACCACTACAAGTAGTAGCTCCATACCACTACTAGATACGTCTGCTCGTTTGCCTACCACTGACATAAAAAAGTGAATTGGGACGTGTAGAATGGAATTAAATGTTTTGTTAATTTTGTTAAAGTAAGTGTTAGTTTTAGCCATTAGAGTTTAAGTATATTGTCAAGATTATAACGTATTTGTATTTTGGAAAAGAAACTAATATAGTTTTGGCTTTTATTATTCTTAAGTATTACGTATGTATGTATGTACATAGATATGTATGTCATACAGTAATATTTGACCCACAACACAGTAAGAAAACTGTCATGCAACAGACCGCGTTGTGGGTATCTAATTTTGTCAACGGAACCCTATTAACCTTAAAATTGTATTTATTATATAATTTTAGAGTATTTCCTACCGCGACCCGTGGTTTAACGTAATGAATATTTTACATCTCATTTTATTTTAACGGAATCGATATGCTTCATATAAACTTTTGCGTTTTTAATCCTCAGAACAGAAATACCTCTCTAATTTAATTTAAGAAAGTATTTAGAAATTATAAGCCAAAAATTTTTGCCCACGTTGTATTGTATTGTAAAGGTAGACTTTAGAAATAATTACCAATAGTTACCACATACGAACAGTGGTAAGTACAAGTACATTGTTGTTGTGTTGTATATTACGTTGTATATTGTTTGATATTAAAAATCAAGGCGGATGACATTTTCAAGTTATACGAAGTTAAAATTTACTTATTAGGTGAAAATTATTAAAATACAAACTTTAAAAATATCGATGATAAATAAATAAATATTGAAATAATTTTGTAAACAACATGATTTTATTTACAAATAAAACTCGCATGCGCATTAAAATTCGCTTAACAGCAGTCGCATCGTCGGCAACACGTTGAAGGTCTTAATTTAAAATGCTAATGTAGTTAAGTAGTATTTTTGACCTTGAACTGAGGTGCAGGCCTTGGGTCGTCTTGACGCAATCTCGACTTATACGGTTCACCTATAAAGAACTAAGTTTCTAAAGTACGTACAATCCCTCGTGTTGTCCAAAGTTTTCAAACCGGAGAAGACCAGAGCATGTGCGAGCGAGACAGGGAGAGAGGTAGCGGTGTCACTCACCATTGTAGAGGAGCGTGGGCTCTGGGTCCCGCGGCGAAGGGCCCGGCGCGGTGGCCGCGGGCGCGGGGCTGCGGCCTCGCCCCTCGCCGACCACGTCGATCTCCTCCTCTGACTCGTCGCCCAGCTCCGCCACCGGGGCCGCCTTCCACTTCTTGGCCATGAGGCAACGCGGCATGGCGGCGCCGGCATCAGCCCCCGCACGACCGCATCAGCGAAAGACAGACGAACAGAGAAAGAGAGAGAGAGTAGAAAGAGCGGCGCCCCGGGCGAGCGGCTGTGCTGATCGCGTCCTCTTGCAGTTGTGGGAGTTAAGGGGACGACGCGGACTATTTATGCGTGTTAGGGGGTGCGCGCGCACCCGCTTCGATCGATGGGGGGGCACACGCCGACCGCGCAAACTTTGCCCGACAACTTGGGACAGTTGCCGAAAAGAAACCCGCACACGTTCAACCAGTGGCGACGTCGCGACGCCGATAGAACCGCACTATGCACTCTGTTGCATTCCACAACTTTCGCATAAGTAAAAAAATAATAATAATAAAGTTTGAGGAAACTTACTTAGACTTTGTAAAAAAGAAAATACACATTGCACACAGAAAATACAAAGGAAATACACATTGTATTAAATATTTTAACTATTGATCTAAAAAAATCTACATATTTAAAATTCTAAATTGCTACAAAATTTTATTACAGGTGAAGTCAATACTTAGAAACAGAATACCAAAATGAAATAAATTTAAATTTATTATTTTATTTTATTTATTTATTTAGAAACCATAAAATATTCTTTAACTCACAATTTACCTATCTATAGTAGATAGTCCAACATTTGTTTTATGTTAGATACTAACTAATAGCGAGAGGCTGGAAATTAAACTATTTATTAAAATGAAATAACGATATTCATAAATACCTACTTGTTTATACTTTATGAAAATCTTCATAGAGTATAAAAAATATCTTCATAACAGATACCCATTCGAACAGCTAACCCTTTAACTTTATTGCAGTTTTTACAAGCTTTCATTTACATAAACACCTCGTAACTTTTAAGATAAACATATCACTTAAAACTTAATTAAAATGGCTTCCCAAATATTATCAATATACCCTGTAATGTATCCTAAGATATTTTAACATCATAAATGTAATTCTCAACCAATAAATAAAATATTGTACATATATAAAATAATTTTTGAGCAACGGAATAATTTTCCAACCAACAAGTGTCACTTTGTTGTCGTCCTAAAAACATAAGAAACCTCAAAGCAAAAGGATATTCTAAGCTAACATAAGATAGAGAAGAGACATTTTGTATGCTAATTAAAAAAAATAACTACTATACTTATATCGTTGCTTAAGTTCTGACAACGCAAAAATAAAAAATTCAAACTTTTCAGTAGAGCAAAAAAGCCTTGTCATTGTAAATATTGCGAGCATAATTTATATATATTTTCATGACAATATATAAAACTGAATCGTTGTACAATATTGGTTAAAATCTTTCAATCAGATTGGCCTAAGAGGTTTAGTTTTCGATCTTCTGTTTTTTTAACTTAAACAACGACATATACTTAACGAAAAATTTTAGAAAATTAAAAATCATTGCTAAAAGCTTTAATTTTTTATAAGGCAGCATTTTTTTTTTTTAATTTGTATAACAATAACCGGTATTATGTAGCAATAATTTTATGACCATATTTGTAAACTCATGTTTTTGTGCAAATAAAATTATCTTTTCCGTTTCTTTTTTTTCTTTATTATTCTTTTTTAATACAATATACTTAATAAAAAATACGAAATGTACAATTTTAAAAATATATAAAAAAGGGAATTCGCCGACTGCAGGGATAAAACCTAAACTACCGGTGAGCAGGATTCCAAAGTGAAGAATCTTCTCACAATGCGGGCCGTGTCCAAAATTGCTGCTTTCTGGATCTCACCTTACAAATATAAATAAATTATGGTTATCTCTATTCTCACCACAACCCACTTCAAAAACCAAATGAAAAATGGGGATTGATCTAATTAATTCCAATTTTGTTTTCACGAACGATCTTTTAAAACAACTTTTTGATAGATATCGGTAAAAGATGTTATATTTCAAAATCACACAACAACATATTATATACATACATTATAATAAGCGGGGAAAAGTTCGATTTACAAAAATATTTTTAGAACGGTTTCATTTTATTTTATTTTTTTACTTTCTCTCTATGTGGCCAGGAAAATATTATTTTTTTATTTTTCAGAGTTTCGTAGCTGAATGGCGAAAAAGGATACCCTTATAAATTCATGTCTGTCTATCTATCTCTGCGTCCGTATGTCACATCACTTTATTCCGAAACTATTAGGACTACACGATTGAAACTTAGTTTCTAGATTTTTTTTTTCATTAAACCTAAGTATATGTGTGGGGTGGGGTGTCCTTAGTAACTCTTTACAATATCATTTTTAAAGAGTTATCTAATCTAACCAAACCTCAGTAGGTTCCAAAAACCATTGCTTTTCAAAGTCAATTGATAATAAAGGTAGATCTCAATAAACACAACGAAAATTGGTTTGAACGAGATGCATCAGCAATTTTTGAGATTTAACACTTTTTCAGAAACCGCAAATTATAACTTTGTTATCCATACAAATACCATAAATCACTATGAATAAAAAAGACATTTTTTGGTGGCGAAAAAAATGTTGATATTATGGCGAGTTCTAAGTCGGCTTGCTTCTACGGAACCCTTTATATGCAAGCTCAACTCGTACTTGGTCACTTTTTAAAAAACAAAATCTGTTGACGTTGTATGAATAATAACAGCATGAAAAGCTTTTTCAAGATAATGAATCTTGAAGAAGCTGTGCTTACAGCTCGTGTAATATTATACCTATATTTTGATAGTATCAGCCCCGCCAACATTCCTGCCAGCTAATTAGTTCATTAGCTGCTTTAATTGTAAATATATATAATGCAGCTAATGAACTAATTAGCCAGCCATAAATTCCCTATTTGTAGTTCAAAATCAAATTATACGAAGCTTGTAGGTATGTGTGTCAGTCCGCAAATAACCGGATTTACAGAGGGAATGGCCACAAAAATGGGTTTTATTTAGTCGGAATTGCAACGCGAAAATCGAGAATGGCATTGGTGCCACCGACTGGCTAGCGTAGCTGAATGCTATTTATTTCTACTTGTACAACTCGCAATGTGAGTTCCACTGTAACGGAGCGAGTAACAATAGTTGGGGACAAAATACAATAAATAAAGCAAGCTTTTTTTTTTTTAGACAAATTAAAGTGTTAATAGCAATCGTATAAATCTCTCAAAGGCCGGCAATGCTTCTGTGATCTTCTGGGTGTTGCAGATGTCTATGGGCTGCGGTGATCACTTAAAATCACATGACCCTGTTCGTTTGCCTCCTTTTTTAATAAAAAAAGAGACTCTCAGAATGGTCTTGCAGACTAAATGATAATTGCCTGTTCATTTCTTTATTAATTGCCAATTAATAAAGGATCAATCAATCAATCAATTCATTAATTAGATTTCAAATTGCTCTACACTGTTAATTGGTTAATCAAAACCTTCGATCAACAATAAAAACCGTCGATATAAAAAATATATGTATAACAAATCACACAGACAGCCAGTATTTTGGGATGCTTCAATCAACGATACTTCATTTAGGGAATATATATGTAAACATACAAAACCTAAGCCAGTCAGAGAAAGATTATTTTTCGTCTTGACCTAACCGGGGTCGGATAGAACCTGGATAGAACCTCCTAAGTCAATGGTCGACAAACTAGTCGTAGCTTACGTACGTTTCTAACCGTAAATAGTAATTACGGAAAAAAATTAAAACCAAAAGAAAAAGCAGACAAGATACTTTTATTTTTCCAATACTGGTGAGAAACGCGTGCAAATGTATATGTTCGGAATTATAAATATTTTGATCCATGTTATGTTATAAAAATGAATAAAAGTCACTCTTCGAGCAAGTTTTGGGAATGCAAGTTGATTGATGTAGAAAATAAGGGTGCGCCCCGCAAAAGATGGATGGATTGGGGTTTGGTATGTAAAGATAACAGGCAAAAACAGTCGGCTCGGGATGTGTGTATACAGATACAGTATCTTTATCTTTTACGGGGTAGACAAAGCCAAGAGTCACGAGACTCGAAGGCCATATTTAGCAAAAAGGTGGGCTTACTGGTGGAATTGAGATTCAGTAATAGTGACAGGTCGCGCTAGCCCATCGCCAATGAGAATTCCTGTGTCAAGCCCTTTCCCTGGATTGTCTTTTACAATCTGCGCGGGAAGAGTAACAGCTGGTATATTCTACGTTTTTCTTTCACTTTCAGATCAACATGGAAGTACATTGTTTTTAGTTTGAAGTTATAATTAACCTAAATTTATACTAGCAATTTAAACTTCTACGAAGATAGATATATAATTTTTTTTTACGCCACAATCACGCACATACAAAAACAGAATTACACGATAAACACAAAAAGAACAATATGGTGCATGAGTGTGTAAATCTAAATTTACATAACAATATCTGACATGAAAATAGCTCCCATTGCTGCTATATTCATGTCATTCTTAAGTGATAGTGTAAAACAGAATAATTTATGACATTTCTTTTTAATCTTGACTTGAGAGCGTTGTCTTGCTTGATGGGAAACAATGATGAATTCTAAGGTCTTCAACTTAGCAGGCAAACTCAAGTAATGCCTATTCACTCTTGCCTTGCAAGTCACCATATTCAATGAATTGTATATGTATCTGAACTCGCTTGTATAAACATAGATCATATAAATTTGAGTCTTTTAAATTTGAGATTTTTGCTCGAAAATATTTATACAAAAGCCACTAGGGTTCATGTCAAATATACGTAGTACCAATCTTTTAAATCAGGAGGTACGAAGTTTACTGGGTCATTTAATCTAGAATACAATATAAATGTAACGATGTTCAAAACTTTCAGTAACTTAGTTAGAAGTAACACCGCATTGGTGCAGGCATAATGCAACTTATTATTGTCTCCAACTAATCCTTACGCTGATCCCCCCAAGAGCACCTAGGGGAAGCAACTAGTAGCTCTTTGTCCCCGCCTCACGACGGTTTACTAAGTTTCTCCCTCAACTACTGCCTTAGTTGCGGATAACGCAATTTTAGTTTTAATTAATGGCATATTTCTCCAATTAATTTGAGCACGGCGATTTATTGAGTCGAGATTAAATAATTAAGGACTTTATTGTATATTTTTGATTAACTTTCGTATCCCATAATATCTATACATTTAATAAAATTGTAACTGAGCTATGTCTGTACATGGAAGATATTTAAGAAAAACATGTCTCTTTACAGGACCTATAGAAGCCAAAACGACTGTTTTTAGAATTTTTGTCTGTCTGTTGTTTGTACGCGCATCACGCAAAAACTGCCGAACAGATCTGGATGAAATTTGGTGAAGCGATGGACTACGACCTAGATTATAAGATAGGCTACTTTTTATCCCAAAAATATGTACGGTTCCCGAGGGATATAATTTATAGTAACCAAACAAGGGGCTGACAAGATATTATAGTATCCATTGGTCAGACAAAGTCGCGGGCATTAGCTAGTAATATAATAAGGGCATAAAGTGTATTTGCTTAAACGCGCCAATTTGTACAAATAACATTATAATTATGTTTCATCTTGAATTAATGAAAAATATCTGTTTATTGTTTGAATTCTGCCATTGAAAATCGGCTTACAGCAAGTCAGATCAGTTTTCCCGACCACTATAAATAGAAGTTTACAAATTTTAAATTAAGTTTCCATTAACGTACCTTAACGTAAAACACTGGCATACGCAAGATCTACAAATTAATTCATTTTCTCTCATTATGTACATACATATTTCAATTCTTGAGATGTGTCAGCATCAGCGGCTCCTTTAATTTGCTTTTGGAAGACTACAGTTTAGCACCCTGTTTATAGAAAAAAGAGAAGTGAAATAATAGCAATTGTCTACTGTGTATCGAAGAAAATTTTATACAAGTATACTCTCTCTTTACAAGTTTGTTTGCATTTGTAGTGGGTTCTATATAGTGCCCACGCTTAATTTCAGACGAACTGAATTATCATATATTAATTTGTGCAATTAACACCAACGGTCAATCTTCATCAATCAATTACCCTCACTAGTCATCCTAATTATCATTGCGCGTGTAATAATTAAAGGAGATTGATATTATGCTAAATCATGTGTGTTAATATCAATAGTTATACCGTGAAGATGGATGCTGAAAAGTATCCGAAACGTCGGAGCTCAATAAATAGTTACTCATAAAGAAAACCGTTAATAATATCAATCTAAAATCTTAAAACGGTATAAATTCATTTGTGTGTAGTGATTAAACGCGATAAAATCCGTTAAATTTGTTTCATTTTAATTAAAATCCAACTCTAAATGATATAAGCATCACAATAAAAATTTAATCGTACAGATGCCAGTATCAGAAACTTTATTATAATTCCACGTCATTATTTATTAAGTTCTCAAAATAAATAGTGTCTTTAAGTACAAAAGTGTACTGTACGTACACAAAAGTGTCTGAGAAATTAACAGTCAATGCAGTTATGAGAATATTGATTTTGTCCTACAAATAATAATTACTGTTTACTTCGATTAAAATTAGTCATCACTTTCCAATCTAATCTTCCAAGTTATGTTTGTAATGTACTCGAGGGAAAGCGTTAAGCTGTAACAATATAACAATAGATCCGTCCCTAACAAGGGACAGTGCGCGTTCTCGGAACCTGCGCTTGCGCAGGCCGCGCTCTAAACAAACATACTCGCTCACGTCCACTTGTCACTCGCTACTAACTTACACTTTTACCGTAACGTTTACTTAGGGCTGGCAATTGATATTTTTTTTGTGAGTAGAATATTCAGTGTTGAAAATGAAAAAAAAAAATGTTTGCGTTTCGCATCATAATAAATTTATTTATGGTTTAAGTAGTTTAATAAACAAAAAAATATATACCTATATTGAAAATAAAATTGTATAATGTTAACTTAGTAATGCATATACCGTATAAATAAATAAATTTCCTATAAAAGGGAGTAAATTCACGTAAATTGAAAAGTTTTATTTGTTTTCAATATTGTATTAATATAATTGGGAAATTTTCTGATATTTATATACCTATGTATATGGTTTGTTTATACAACTCTTTAATATTGGATGTTGCGTACTATGTATTTTCATACATACGTAACAAAAATATAAAACCTTTATATAAGCAACTTAGACTTCATTTCAGAATTTTTTATATAATTGTTGCCAGCCCTTTTATAGATCACAGGTCGGTGACCGATGTAGATGCAAAATGAAAGAGGGACACAAAATAGGAGACGACTTAAGATGTAACCCAGCGCACCACAGAAGCATGTTTCATTAAAATAAAAATAGTCTTATTGATATTTCACACTAGCTAATGCCCGCGACTTCGTCCGATCAATGGATACTCTAATATCTTGTCTTTCCGGAATAAAAGTATGCTATGTCTGTACATGAGTGATATTTAAGAAAAAATATATATAGCGGCTCTTTATAAGACCTATA
>JADGIL010014271.1:0-12914 GCA_020352625.1 Cactoblastis cactorum
TAGAAGCCAAAACAATTTTTTTAAAATTTTGTCGGTATGTTTGTATGACGCGGGCATAAACTCTTTGAATATCAACTTTGGTTATAGGACATGCAGGAACGAAACGCAATATCCATGCCTGAGGTTAGTAACAAAGGTCGTGGGATTTGAGTTCGCTTATTTTCCGCAGATAATACAAAGATATAAAATATTACAATAAGTAGTTTTCTTGGTTCATGTTTATTATCTTTGTATTAAAATTGTCCATTGTGTATATATATATATTATTAGTTTTCAAACTATGTTATTTTTTTAGTGTCGGAAATAAAATACAGAAAAGTCATTCATCGATAATTTAGCGCAATGTAAGAAAAAAGGGAGCCCATTGCCTAGAAAACTGATGTTAATTTTATTGCATTGTGATAACATATCAAAATCAAATCAAAATATTTATTTAAAAATGAAATAGGCACTTTTTTCACGTCAATATTTGATATACATTTACATAAGTATGTGTTAGTCAAGCTACTTCTAATATTTCAGTCACTGAAATTTGAACTCTTTGACTTGCAAGGTTTGTTTGACCCAAACTAATGCTAATTAAATTATTTCTGAAATCTGAGATCGTGATGATCTCCGCGATCATTTCAATACGAGGCAATTCCTAGACGAATTACAAAACTAGAACAAGGCCGCCATTTTGGTTTAGTGTCGTCATTTACCATTTTATTAAAGTTTCAGACCTTGAGTTAATGGTTTTTGAAACCACTCAATTCAATTTAAAATTATTTTGATAGTTTTGGGGTGTAGTGCTTAAAAGTTATGTACTATTGACTTCATATTTTCATAATATCTTTTAGGTTGAATTTTCTATATGGTTTTGCTCTTGTACTCGTAGAATGTCATGGCAATAATATAAATGAGCGCAAGCAATTTTGATTTCTAAATCAGTATGAAATGTTATTGCTGTTGTACTCGAGTATTTGAGCGTGCAATTTTATTGTTGTTGTACTCAAGTATTTGCAAAGTATTTATAGACGCAACAACAGCCGTCAATTAAAGAAAAATCCTAATGATAATAAAATATATCAATTAATCAATTAAAGTTGAAAATTCTTTCATCACAGTATCAGAATTTGATCGAATCAACTATTATAGATTATTCATACTTACTTCATTCCATTATACCAAAGTAGTTTTTAGCTCCCGTTTTCATTCGCGTCAATTTCAACAGAGATAAAAAGAGACGATAAGTAGCCTATGTATCTCTCCAGCCTGACAATTATCTCCACATACAAAATCACACTAGGTAACCCGTTCCTCCGTTTTGAAGCGGACAAACAAACAAACAAACAAACAAAAAAAAAACAAACAAACAAACAAACAAACAAACAAACAAACAAACAAACAAACACACTTTATCATATATAATATTGTATAGATAGATAGATATTATAGTATGAATTTAAATCATGGCTGTGTTCCCGTAAAATTATCGGTATGCCCTTTTCTCATGAGTGAAGATATCATTCACAAAAAAAAAAAATATTATAAAATTGATTAGCATCAAGTCTTTATCTCTGACGGGGAAGACAGAGCCAAGGCATAGGACTCGAAGTTCTCGTTTTGGCTGATAGGTGTGCTTGTGGGTGTAATAAAGATTTTTGATGTAGTGCTACAAGTTGCTAGCCCATCACTAGGGCCATCAGTCTTAAGTTTATTTTGTTCGTTTCCCTTGATTACTTTTTAAAATCAACGAAGCACGAGAAGTGAACCAGCTGACATATTTTACATTTTTCTTTTGCTCATAGACCGGCATGGAACGTTTGTACTTTCAACACAAAATTCTACCTATCTTATAATTAATGGTAATTTATTTTCTTAAAAACAAGCAGTTGTTACTAAGTATAGCCAACGTAAGAATGTAACCTAGATTCTTAGTAAAGTAAGTGCATTCGGCACTGCACGCTATGCACTTCCTGACACAATCTTGCAACGCTGACGTTTCATACTTACTGTGCATGACGGGAGTGCTATTCTGTTAAAAAAATGTCAAACGAGTTTATTATCTTTGCAGGCAGCCAATCTATTATCATACCTAATCATTTATATTGCTAACTGAAAATTTTATCGAAATTTGTCAAGTATATTTTATGATTGAGCAGCAAATATTTTTACATTCAAACTTTGGTAATAATATGCAGGAAGTCGGATTCGCATTCAAGGATAATATGCCAGGATACATATGGATGTTTAGTTTTCCAACTTTAAGTAGGGATTTCAAAATAAATGTTGTTTTAATGGAATAATGTGTTTTTTTCCCTTTCCAAGTTAAATTTGTTTACAAATCAATTTAATTTGTAAAAAGTACTTGTTTAAAAATAAATTAATTTTGTCACAGATATTTTCACTCTAATTTATCGTTTTTTGCCTGATTTCAATTGCAGAAAACTATAGGACGGGAATCCTACATATAATTGTAAATTCTAAAGTAATTTACAGCTTTGTATAGCACACAGGGTGCTTTTGAACTTCTGGGGTACTCTCTATCTATATAATATTACATGTGTCATATATGTAAAGGTATTCTAAAAACATTAATAGATTAGATACACTATCACGTTCACGGCATCAGTGCAATTAGGTGACATTTTTCATGCCTATTAAAAAAAAATACTTTTATTTTTTTCAGGCGGGTACTCCGTGGAGCACATAGACAAAGTATGTCTGTCCCTTCGGCAGAAGTACGGCAAGTGCGTCAGAATGACGGGTCTTCTAGGCCGCCCTGACATGCTGTTCGTGTTCGATGCCGCTGAGGTCGAGAGGGTCTTCAGGGGAGAGGATGCTGAGCCACATAGGTATGTACTTATATTTTATATCTCCACTAGCTTTTGCCTGCGGCTTCACTCCTGTCATATTCGGGGGTTTGGAGAACAGAAACTGACAAAAAGTAGCCTATATTAATCTCCAGCTTTTTAACTATCCCCACATAAAAAATCACACTAATCCGTTTTGACGTGAAAGACGGACAAACAAACAAATCCACTTTCACATCTATAATATTATGGATATAATTTTTTAAGTATAAATTATATTTTACTGCTGTAGAAGCTTGATTCATTTGAATTTTTATATAAATTCAGCCATGTTTAAGTGTCTGATTTTAGTAAGTAACTATATTTATAGAATGCTGTGGCCATATGAATATCAGACTGTCTCTCACCAGGCTGTATTTCATGAGCCGCGATTGCATAGATACAATATAATTTTTTACAGATTATGTATAATATTTATGTTGCCGCTTTAAAAACAAAATAAAAGAAATAATTAAGGGGGCTCTCATACAGCAAAAGTGATTATTTTTACAGATTTTTATAAATAATGGCACGAATTAAATTGCACGAGTCTGACTTGCTTTTGGCCCGTTTTTTATTATGTTTGTTTTGTTATGTTTCAGACCATCAATGCCGTCGTTAAATTATTACAAACACACGCTTCGGAAAGATTTCTTTGGCGTTGAAGAAAACTGTGCAGGCGTCATCGCGGTGTAAGTCTTTGCTATATTTTTTTATTTATGTGATTTTTTGATATTACTTTAAGATAGGCAAAGAGTACGTGGTTTTTTATGTTTTAATGACTCTGGTTCTTGGCCTTATATTTCATTATTCTTTTTAAGTTCTGTATGAAGGTTGTATAAACTACATTGTTCATTGATACTAAGCTACAAGCAGAAACCGGATAAAGAGTTATTTTACATATTGCTTTTAAAAAAAACGTGGTGTATGGTTTTCTGTTACATCTAATTTTTTTTAGTCAATTATACTATTTTTGATTTATTAGCAAAATTCTTTTTAGCTATGTTTGATAATAATCAGTCCAGCAATTCTAAGAATACCGAATTTTGTACAAAATGATTATGAAGTCAATCCTGAATCATCATCATCTGCCTGCCCTGCTCCCATATTATTTGAGGTCGGCGCAGTATGTCTTAATCCTGAATAAATTAAATTAGACTGGGTCCCAAACGCCATCTTCTTAACAATTGTATAAGCCTACCTTAGGATTGATTTTGGTGTACCCTTTGGGTTGCAGAGGACGGATGGTAGTCGTTCTGTGTAAAAACCAATAACCTAACCAAACGTTTTAGTTTAGGAAGGGCTTCAAAGATGCAACCGTGGTAACGCCTGGATAAGTAGTAATCCTGAATAAATTAATTTCAATAGAATCTGGATGCTTTATCACAAGTTAATTTACTCTAGTTGATTTTTCTGACAAACTAAAGCTTGTTTGCAGACACGGACCGGCGTGGGCGGCGTTTCGAACCAAAGTGTCGCGAGTGGCGCTCAGCAGCGGCGCCGCCGCGAACTACACTGAGCCCGTGGCGGAAGTAGCCAACGAGTTTGTTGACAGGTCAGTTATCCATACTTAATATAATATTATAAATGGGAAAGTGTGTTTTTTTGTCCGTTTTTCACGTCAAAAGTGTGATTTATTACGTGAAGATAGTTGAACGGCTGGAGAGTGATATAGGCTACTTAACCTTCCCCCCTAAAATATACGCGAACGAAGACGCGGGAAAAGCTAGTCTTCTATATGTCAAAATCTGACTACTTAAAATCTAGCATTGTGATTTGTCAGTTTGTTCATTTTAATTTGATTCAGCAATTGATTGTCGACAATAATTTACTTAAAAATATTTTTTAAATCGTAGAACAAATATATTTCGTGTGCACAAATTTTTTTTATAACTTGTAAGTAATTGATTGCATATATTTTGCTAATAAATTTTCTTGGTATTTTCAGGTTACGGAAAGTGAGAACCAAAGATATGGAAACTCCTGAAAATTTTCTGGATGAAGTACACAAATGGTCCCTAGAATGTGAGTATAAATTTGGTCTAATAAAATTTCTGAATGCTGACTTTCCTCGTCAAATCGTATAGATTCTGACATTTTAATAACTGGTCGAGTGCGAGTGCCATAGCTTTTTGTCCTTGGCCACAAAAATCATGTTTGTTAAATTCGACAAAAAAACTTACAACTGCTTTTTCTTACAAAGAAAGGATTAACGAAAGTTCCATCAGATACTGCAATAGATTCCTTCAGATTAGATTAGGAAAACAATCGAGTTAAACACAGTTGATATAAAACTTTATTTAGTTTCTGTTTTCCTCTTAGCCCTGGAATCGCGGCTTCCCTTGAAACTAGATTCTTTCATATCATAGATCAGGATAATGAAAAGTCAACTCGTTGAACCCGTTGAAATAAAGCTTTATTTCGACTATTTTCAGCTCTAGCTCTCATAGCCCTGGACACGCGACTAGGCTGCTTCGAAGCAGCAGCTGGCTCCGAGAGCCAGAAGTTGATTCACGCCGTGCAGACGTTCTTCCTGAGCGTGGGGGAGTTGGAACTACGGACTCCCTGGTGGAGAATCTACCCCACCGCCATGTTCCGTAGATATGTCGATGCATTAGATACCATTCTCAGGTGAGTATAGATATCTGACTAGCTTTTGCCCGCGGCTTCAATCGCATGGAATTTGATTTGTATCCTTTATGTTATTCTGATATAACAAATATTAGGGTAATATTTGTTATTTGTTTATCATGCAGTGCATCAAAAATTATTGCATTGTGTTGGTTAACATATCTGACCAATATTTAGGAGGTCCCGGGTTTGATCCCCTGCTAGGTCATGATGGTAAATAATTTTATTCTGATTGGCCTATGAATCTTGGATGTTTATTTTAACTCCGTCTACCCCGTAAGGGGTAAAGATTTGATACTTTATTTGTATCACTTATTTCATCAATGGTTAACGTATCTAACCGCTACTCAGGAGGTCCCGGGTGCGTTCCTCGGTCAGGTCATGATGGAAAATGACCTTTTTCTGTTGGACCTGTGTCTTGGATGTTTATCTATATGTGTATTTATTACAAAATATAGTATCGTTGAGCTAGTATTCCACAACACAAGTCTCGAACTTAGTTTGGGGCTAACTTAATCTGTGTGAATTGTTCTCATAAATATTTATTAATTTTATCACTTGAGAAATAATAAATACTTTTTCATTTTCATAGTTATTTTATAACCAGGTTATATCAATCCTATCGAAATGTTTCCAGCGTAACCCTGAGGCATGTGGAAAGAGCTTTGGAAGCGAGCCGCAGTGGCGGGAGCCGCTCGCTGCTGCAGGACCTGGTGTCGGCCGCGGGTAGCCGCGTCGCCGCCGTGGCCGCCCTCGACATGTTCCTTGTGGGCATCGATACGGTATGTTCACTGCGACCAACAATAAAGAACTAGATTCACAATTCCGAAAAAAACAATATATTGTCCTCACTTCAATAAACTAGTAAGAATATTTCGACAAAAATCCGATTCCAGAATCATGTACTTATTAGAAAATAAGTCTTGTGTGTAAGGTTCATAGAATTCAAGTTCAAGGGAATCATGTTAAACTAACGAGACAAGTTTAAGACTTATTTATAAGCGATGAGCAGTGTCTTGCCGAGGACACTTTTTAGCTGGATTTAACACTTTTTAGCAGGAAAACTTAGCACACCAAGAACAAATTATGGTAAGAGAGATATACTGTATGAAGGAGCGCAAACAACAGATTATCAAATAAACTGAAAAAATGCAAACCTTTCTTCGCAGAAAGATTAAATAATCATATTTTTAACAATAAAATTTAAAATTATTCATTCTGGACGGATTAGTGTGATTTTAATAGTTAAAGTGCTGGATAGTGCCATATGCTTTTTTTTTGAAAGAGGGAGGCAAACGAGCAGGCTACCTTTTGTCTCTTTCTATCCTCCATGAATTTTACACGGGCAAAAGCTAGTATCCCATTAGTCTCGAATTTACTTTGAGGATAACACAATTTGTGTAATTTGTCTCTTTATATATATCATACTTTCCAGACATCAAATGCAGTGGCATCGACTCTGTACCAGCTTGCCTTACGGCCAGACGTGCAGGAGAAACTATACGAGGAGATCATTGGCGTGGTGGGCGGGCGGGAGCTGCGCCCCGGAGACTTCAACCAGATGCCTTACCTCAGAGCTTGTGTTAAAGAGGTCTTGAGGTAATTGCTACTTCTCTTTTAATAACCCCTAAAAAGTAAAGATGTTTTGTATGTGTGTATATTCGTTCTGTGTCATCGTAGCTCTCAAACGGATGGACTGATTTCGATGCGGTTATTCTCACTGGGATACTAGTTTACTTTTTAAAAAAATCTTAAACGTCCAGCAGTTTGTTGAATGTCAACTCTTTTCCAAAATGAATCCCAAATTTTATTTGTATTAGTATAATTAAAGTTTTTTTCGGGAATTTGTTTTAACGGTTGTCAATGATTGTTCCAGAATGTTCCCCGTGGTTATCGGCAACGGCAGACAACTCACCAAAGACACTGTTATCTGCGGATACAATATACCAAAAGGCGTAAGAACAAACTAATACTACTTGTGTTTTGTTTATCATAACTTAAAACTCTCGAACTTGCTCTCAAATATCGACGTACAATAAACAATTTCTCAAATCGCCATCTAATGGCAATTAGTAGTATCACATCAAACAACTAGAATCCTCTGACAGATGTAGTTTCAACAAAGCTTTTGAAAAAACTATATATTAATATAAAATTGATTAGTTTTACTATAAGTTTCCTTACTTACGACTAGATGATGTCACGTAAGATGGTGTAATAAAATTTTACACCACAGTCTAATGACCTATTAAGCTAAAGTACACCAGATAATTACAGCGGCGTTTCAGCAATTGGATCACTTACCCTTTGGGTACAGAACCGTAAGTATTATAATTGATATCTACAAACTTTTTGAAATCTTAACTCCAACAGACTCAAGTGATATTCCAACACTACGTGATGGGGAACAGTGAGGAGTATTTCTCTGCTGCGGCGGAGTTCCGTCCGCAGCGTTGGATGACGCGTGGCACCAAGCATCACCCGTTTGCGTCTTTGCCCTTCGGCTTCGGCAGGCGCATGTGTCTCGGCAGGCGCTTCGCTGAGTTGGAGATTCACACGGTCATTGCGAAGGTGATTCGTGTTAAATAAATATCAAGCTCATTCTTCAAGAAAAGATACAAATATCTCAAAGTCCGGTGACCCCTCGGGTGTCACCGTCCCTGACCTTCAGCTTCGGCCGGCGCATGTATCTCGGCAGAAACTTTGCCGAATTGGAAGTACACACAACGTCATTGCTAAGTTTTCGTGTTAATTATATATTTTAATAATGATTACTTAATAATAATAATTTTAAACTTTAATGGGTCATTTTAACGTAGCATGAAAAATTAACAAAGTCACATGTACCAATCATCATGATTTGAACGTATTTCGTTCGCGACATTGCCCTTTAGATCTGACAACGCATACAATACATATCGACAACGGAGGAAGAAAGCCACTTTTCGTGTAAACCACTGCTATGGATCAAGATCTCCGATCCTTTCCCGTGTAGTTTAGGCTTAACTAGATTAGATTTATACATTTGATGCACTAGTTTATCAATTAGTAATAATAACAATTCAGTGTGCTCCACGGTTTCCGCAAACCTACTTGCACCCCTTACAACTCTATTTTAAATTATTAATATAAGTTTTTTTACCTTCCACAGATAGTCCAGGCCTTCAAAATGGAATATCACCATGAACCATTGGACTACCACATTCACCCCATGTACACACCTAACGGGCCTATACGAATAAAACTTATCGATCGATAAGAATCAATCATATTACAAAACTTTATAGAGCCTTACTTGTAAAAAGCGAATATTTTGAATATTATTTTCATTAAAGTATGCTTTGTCTTTAATTTTTTTATAATTAAATCTAGAGCCATAGATTAAGTTTATAATTCCACAGAGTTTGTATTGCAAAGCAAACATAAATATAATGAGAAGGGAATTATAATATGTGTATATTTTTTACTCCTAGTATTGTTATATGATTAAACAATTATCTTATTGTTTTACTAAGTAATTGTTTTATCACTGTGATCTACTTTGCTCACTCAATATGTATATTTTTCAAATTGTTATATCACTTACTATGGTGTGTATTTATTTAAAATCTATGTGGTCATTATCGACTGCCAATAAAAGGATTTTGTATTTTTAGTTCTTATTAAAATATTGCTAAAAATCTGAATTGCGCGTTTAATTTTGTTCCCTAAACCTCGAATCATCCTTTTTGAAATCAGTTATTTACCTATATGAATCGTAACTTTTTTTAAATTTCTATCTTGCTAAGTACTGGTACTCTTTATGATCATTATTATCTTAGCATCATTAGCAGTGAGGCGTCAGAGGCCATGTGTAATTGACTCAAAGAGAGTGGTAACTTTTTTAGAAATAAAACAAGCGGGGACATTCATAGAATGTTTTACTTAGATCGACTCGAAAAGCAATCTTACATCTCAAAAATATTTTTACATTTTGTGATGTAGACATCATTCAAACTTAAACAGATGGGTTAAAAAATAATCATTTCTTCGCACGTACATCACAAAACGCATAATCTAAGTACAATTTGAGTTAAAGTAAACAACTCTATACATTGAATGGCCACGTCATTTACTGGCAAAATATTTACAAATTATATCACAACCTAAGTACATAAGTTGAATCCAAACGTATTAAAATATAAGACAATAGAATTGCGATACATCATTTCGTAATATCCATTTATATTTTTGTTATAAAACGCATACATATTTGACTAGGGATCATATATATAAATATGAGTTTTGTATGATGCATCAAAACATTCATTATGGCACTATTTTATATATATAAAATAGGCTTGTATAAGCGTCTGTATATAAAGCTTATAAGGCAGTGTATGTTAGTTTATTGCCAACAGTTGCAATTAACTAGAGATTTAAACAATAGTAAATATCACATTAACATTTTCTCTTAATTATATAGTACATTTAACAAATACTTTGAGCGTTGTTCTTGTAGGGTATTTGGGTCGAGTTTCGCTTGCGATAGAAGGAGACTCCAGCAACCAAGCACATAATGCCGAGCAAAATCGTTCCTAAAGACAAGTAGATCATGGCAGAACCTCCAGCTGACTGCAAGGCAGCATCGCTGATTGTGCTCACGTCTCGCACTTTCCTAGACCTTGGCTTCGTTCTGGAGAACTCGAATTTATCTGAAATTGTGTAATTAAAAAATTAAAATTTCTTGTACATTTTTATTTATGTGAAAAATTAGGATTTTTAATGGTAATAATAAGCAAATGTATGGTTGATGTAGTATAATGAATATATTCCCAAAATAACAATAATCTGGAAAAAATTAAAATATATAGTATATACATATGTATATGTATATACTATATCATCTTTGGGACCACATCACATCTTTGGGAGTCGATTAGAAGAAGATCTGTTACAGTTGTATTTATATTACAGAACATTGGAGACTTTAAAAACTTACCAATTTCAGATTGCGATTCATCGTAGTCGACATTATTAGCCAGCCTGCCGACCCTGGACGACTTCACTTCATTTTCCGACGGGAACGGAGGTAGATAGGTAGACGGGGGGTTCGTGCTGCTGGGTTTGAAGGGCTGCGGACACCTAGGATCAGGCGAGCCAGGATAGCATGAACTGGGGGTGGTAGGAGTTGGTTGTGGACATCTGGGATCTTTGCTGCCAAGATAACAATTTGGTTTAGGTGGTGGCGTGGACTTTGGACATCTAGGATCCGTACTTCCAGGGAAGCAGCTCGGTTGAGGTGTAGGTGTGGGCTTAGGACACCTAGGATCGGTGCTGCCAGGGTAGCAGTTCGGTTGAGGTGTAGGTGTGGGTTTAGGACATCTAGGATCAGTGCTGCCAGGGTAGCAGTTCGGTTGAGGTATAGGTGTGGGTTTAGGACACCTAGGATCAGAGCTACCAGGGTAGCAGTTCGGTTGAGGTATAGGTGTGGGTTTGGGACACCTAGGATCGGTGCTGCCAGGGTAGCAGTTCGGTTGAGGTGTAGGTGTGGGTTGAGGGCATCTAGGATCTGAGTTACCAGGGTAGCAGTTAGGTTGAGGTGTAGGTGTGGGTTTAGGACATCTAGGATCAGTGCTGCCAGGGAAGCAGTTCGGTTGAGGTGTAGGTCTTGGTTTAGGGCACCTAGGATCAGTGCTTCCAGGGTAGCAGTTCGGTTGAGGTGTAGGTATGGGTTTAGGACACCTAGGGTCAGTGCTGCCTGGATAGCAGCGGGGAGCTAAAGTTGTTATTTGAGTGGTAGTTGGAGGTAAGTACGTTGGAGGGTATAACGTTGTAGGGCGAGAAGGTTGCGGACAGCTAGGGTCAAGAGATCCGGGGAAGCAGACTGGTTTAACCGTAGTTGGCCTGGGACATCTAGGATCATTATTTCCTGGGTAGCAATTGGGTCTGGCTGTTGTTGAAGGTTGTGATGGTGTGGTCGGTCTGGGACATCTGGGATCATTATTACCAGGATAGCAGTTGGGTCTGGATGTTGTTGTTATTTGTGGACATCTTGGATCTGTATTTCCGGGGTAGCAGTTTAGTTGAGGTGGGGTAGACGGCTTTGGACATCTAGGATCATTGTTTCCTGTGTAACAATTTGGTTTGACTGTTGTGATAGATTGCGGTGGTGTGGTAGGTCTGGGACATCTGGGATCGTTATTACCGGGATAGCAATTTAGTTTAGCTGTTGTTGTTGGTTGTGGGCATCTTTGATCTGTGTTACCGGGATAACAATTCGGTTGAGACGGAGTTGTAGGTCTGGGGCATCTAGGATCGCTGCTACCGGGATAGCAATTAGGTCTTGGAGTAGTTGTAAGTTGTGGACACCTAGGATCGTTGCTGCCAGGGTAACATCGAGGTGCTAATGTAGTAATTTGAGTAGTCCCTGGAGGCAAGTAAGTTGGTGGACTTAGGGTTGTGGGACGAGAAGGCTGTGGACAACTAGGGTCTGGAGAACCTGGATAACAAACAGGTTTTGGAGAAGTTGGTCTTGGACATCTGGGATCGTTACTTCCAGAATAACAAATTGGTCTTGCTGTGGTTGAAGGCTGAGGTATTGTTGGTCTGGGGCATCTAGGGTCATTGTTTCCTGGATAACAATTTGGTCTTGAAGTGGTTGTTGGTTGTGGACACCTTGGATCCGAGCTACCAGTATAGCAGTTGGGTCTAGTAGTAGTAGGTTGTGGACACCGTGGGTCTGTACTACCAGGATAACAGTCAGGTCTAGGAGATGTTGTAGGCTGAGGGCATCTAGGATCAGTACTACCTGGATAACAGTTAGGTTTGGCTGTAGTTGTGGGCTGAGGGCATCTGGGATCTGTGCTACCTGGGTAACAGTTTGGTTTGGGAGTTGTTGTAGGTTGTGGGCATCTGGGATCAGTGCTGCCTGGGTAACAGTTGGGCTTAGGGGAAGTCGAAGGTTTCGGGCATCTCGGATCATTACTGCCTGGGTAACAGTTAGGTTTTGGAGTTGTTGTTGGTTGAGGACATCTTGGATCAGGAGAACCTGGGAAACATCTTGGACTTGGTGTAGATGGAGGTAGATAAGTCGGAGGAGTCAGTGTTGTAGGCCTAGGTGGTTGCGGACATTTTGGATCGGGAGAGCCAGGATAACAAATAGGCTTCTGCGTTGTTGGTTTTGGACATCTTGGATCAGTGTTACCAGGGTAACAATTGGGCCGAGGAGAAGTCGTAGGCTGAGGGCATCTGGGATCTGTGCTACCCGGGTAGCAATTTGGTTTGGCTGTAGTAGGTTGGGGGCATCTAGGATCAGTACTACCTGAATAACAATTGAGTTTGGGAGTTGTTGTAGGTTGTGGACATCTGGGATCAGTGCTGCCTGGATAACAGTTCGGTCTTGTAGTGGTTGATGGTGTTGGCCGTGGACATCTAGGATCAGCACTGCCCGGATAGCAGTTAGGTCTC
>JADGIL010014272.1:0-20698 GCA_020352625.1 Cactoblastis cactorum
GAGCTCAATAAATAGTTACACATAGAGAACTTAATAAAGTATAATATTCCTTTGTGTGTAGTGATTAAACCGCGATAAAATCCGTTAAATTTGTTTAATTTCATTATCATTTTGCTTCCAAATAATTATACGCAGTGCTAGCACTAAAAAGTTACTTCAAAATCCAAGTAGAGAATTTAACTTAGCTTCTAGCAGCTAAGAATTTGACTCGATTCAAGTTAGCTGTACTAGGGATTTTGCTAGGGTATCTCATTATCTTGTTAGTCCGTAATTCTACTTGATAACTTAAGTTGTGCAAGGTTGGCATCTTGCGGACTGTCTGACCTAAATTTTAGCTCGCTAAATATTTGAAGATTGTTATGTAAGTTATATCTAAAATTAGATTATTTGTAGCTTTCATTTCATTATTCTTGGGTATATATTTTTATACATACCTATAATAAAATTGTAACTTAGCTATGTCTGTACATGGGAGATATTTAAGAACAAAATATATAGGAGCTCTTTATAGAGCCTATAGAAGCCAAAACAATTATTTTAGAATTTTTGTCTGTCTGTCTGACTGTATGTTTGTAAACGCATCACACAAAAACTACCGAACGGATTTGGATGAAATTTGGCGCAGAGATAGACTACGACCTAGAATAAAAGATAGGCTACTTTTTATCCCCAAAAAATGTATGTTTCCCGAGATATATAATTTTTCGTAAAATCTACGCAGACGAAGACGCTGGCATTAGCTAGCAATTAATATTACTGTTTTCTTTTTTATTTAGACTATAAGTGGTTGTTATTCTTATTATATTGTATCCAAATAATATTGTTCTTTGTATTTAGATGAATTAATTTATGTATTAAAATATCAATATAGAGCACACAATTTTTTCATAAAGTGTATCCTTAGGGAAATAAACGAGATTAAAAACCGGCCAATTGCGAGTCAGACTCACGCACACTGCTTGTACCATTATCTTTAAAAAACGGCAAAAAATCACAACATTTACATTTCAATGTTGTGTGGGAACATTCGTTGTGTGGGAACTCTCCTTATTTATTTAGTTTATTTTGTTTTATTATTTGCTGTTAAAGATGCAACAGAAATACATAATCTGTGATTTTAACTGTTTTTAATTAATATTAAATTAAAGAATTTTTAATTCACGAACGGTTAATATCAAAAAATCGGCTAAAACATACCCCAATATTTTTAATGACCTGCCAAAATATCAAAGGAATTTTACCAGTAGAGTATATTAATTCTTTTCTTTGTTGTATTTAATTTAATGTTTCTTTTGAATTTGGAGATTGATACCAGATTTTATCTATTTATTTTTTATGAAAGAGGGAGGCTAACGAGCAGGTGGGTCACGTGATGTTAAGTGATCACCGCCACTCATAGATAACTGCAACACCCGTTGAGGTCACGACGCGGATTTATATGCTCTTTTCTTGAAGGTTCCGATGTCGTATTGGTCCGGAAATATCGCTGCAGGCAGATCATCTAGGGCAAAGTTGAAATTTTCTCCTTTAATATCTTTACCTTTTAGCTTACCAGAATTGTATCAAAACTTGTTCGTAAAAACCCGGTAAAATTTTTATTTGTAAAACACCACACGTGAAGCCTTATTTGTCTCGACGTCACAAAGACGCGCTGTCAAAGGCTTTGTTCACTAAGATGACCTATTCTAATCTACGACATGAGAAGGGTAACCCACTGTCTGTTGAAAGGGGTATTGTGTACTAAGTAAAGTCTGTTTCTTTTATGCTAGCGAGCGAGGGAGATGCGGTGGAGATCGAGTGGTTTGAACGCCTGTAATGAGAAGACTTAGTGTACAAACCCTACTATTTAGTAAAAAAAACTATTTTAATTGATAACTTTTTAAAACACGACACATAATGTGCAGCTTCTAAAAGCATATGAAACGAGCGATCATTATTTCAATTCAATTTAAATTCATTTATTGCATCACACATTGTACATTCACATCAGTTATGAATATTATCACTGCATTGTAATTATAAGCAGGTGAAATATGAACCCTGTCGGTCAAAAGAATGGAACGGCAAGCGGGTCATTTCATTATGTCAGTTGCATCATATCTCCTAAACGACTGAACCGATTTGTATCATACGAGTTCTTTTTTTTAGAAAGGCGACTTAATGAGTGTTTTTTGCTATGTTTTAACCCCTGACACAAAAAGGGGTAAGTTTGACCTGTGTTTTATTATTATGAGTCTCAGATTTTTTAAATTTTAATTTAATTACTGGTTCTTTTTACGGAGTAGCGGATCATATATATTTCTAGAAATAAACACATTTTAATTCCTCCGAGATTTGTTTCTCATTTCAAAAAAACTGTGAATAATTTCATTTTTTTTTGTGGTATGGAGCCACTACTTGTAGTGGTGTGGAGCCTGCTGCTTACTTTGTTAGCCCGCAGCATGAATAGGCTGGCTCATCCGGGGAAGTACCACACTTCTACAGAAGACCGACGCCAGTATGGCGGCTATCAGCCGCCATGCTCCGTCCGTGGTGAGTGGGAGAGCCGGGGGCCCAACTTCTCCGCGATCTCCAAATGGGGAGGCCGGAGGATTTTTATAGGCCGGCAACGCTTCTGTAACCCCGCGGGTATTGCAGTTGTTTATGAGCGGCGGTGATCACTTAACATCTCGTGACCCTCCTGCTCGTTTGCCTCCCTCTGACAAAAAAAAGCACTGTACACCAGTGATCAAAATTGCATTGTGATATTAATCACCATATCGTACATATGGATAACGAAATCATTTTAGTCCATTGTTGTATAACTTTGTGGCGCCATCTGCTTAAGCCACAAGATAAAGGAATTATCTTAATAAAGTTATAACTGAGCAATGTCTGTACATGGGAGATATATAATAAAAACATATATAGGGGCTCTTTATATGACCTATACAAGCCNNAGACGCGGGCATTAGCTAGTCTTCAATAAATCTAATTCGTGCAAGCAGAGTTCCCTAAGGTTGGACATATATAACCTCGGACATGACACTGTTGGAGCCGCGTTTCCTCAGGTTTAACACCCGGCCTGGGGAGAATGTCTTTCGTTTGTGGTTGATCATAATCACCTCGCTCCCACTACAACTTTACACAAAACTTTAAAACTATCAACTTGAAATATTTCAGTGAAAGAACATTGTATATTCCTTGGTATTCGAGCTGAAGTTGAAGACAGTGGAAGTTTGTTTGATAAAGTTTTAATGATGTTCACGCCTCCAATGCCTACTACAGCAGTGTTAAAGTTAATACAAAACAAAATTAATGAGTAGAAATAAAGGTTTAAATTACTACCGTATTGTTTGGTACTCAGATACTTTGTGAAACTTGATGAATGATAAAATATATCTTTTTTTTTATGTCAGAGGGAGGCAAACGAGCTGGCGGGTCACGAGATGTTATGTGAACACCGCCGCCCATAGACAACTGCAACACCCGCGGGGTTACAGAAGCGTTGCCAGCCCGTAAAAAACCTCCGCCCTCCCTATTTGGGGAGGGCGGAGAAGTTGGGCCCCCGGCTCTCCCACTCACCGGACTTAGCATGACGGTTGATAACCGCCATTCAGGCGTCGGTCTTCTGTGGACTTCTGTGGAAGTGTGATACTTCCCCGGACTAGCCGGCCCATACGTGCTACAGGCTAAAAAGAAGCCTGTAGCTGGCTCCACACCACTATAGATGGACGCGCAAGATGAGGCGAGAAAATATTTACGTGTGACATTTCTCTTTATGCAAGCGTGTGTGCTAAAGTGACCTTTAATGACATGGACTACGTATGTTAAAAATTAGCAAAAATTAAAAGCTTTTAGTAAAAAAAAATCTAGTGCTGAATCTCAGTTGTATTAGGTATAACTCCGATCTTAATCTAATAATCTTTGGTATTATTATTTGACCTAAATAAATAAGGAATAAAACTTCTTATTGGCTCAAAAGTGATGTATACTTTGATAAGTAATGTAAACAGTACATATACTGTAAAAAAATAAATAAAATCACATACTTTCGTATGTTTTTTTATTAATCTCGTTCAATTGCTTACAGTTGATCTAGTCCTATTTTTCGAAATCGAGTAAAAATGTGAGTACAAAAAATGTACTCACAGTATCTTAACAAAGGTGCTATTGTACTGGCGTACAAAAGTTCGTCGTTCGTTAGACGAGTGAGATGAATGAGACGCGGTGAACGGTGAATGAATGTGTATCACGTGGAGCCGCGCCTTCGATTCATTCCTCTGTACAGTTAATGACAATAAACATGACACAATACTCAATAAAATGTTTGTACAAGCCTACAATTGAGAGAAAAAAGTAGAGGGCGCTTCGGCCAGCAATGGCGGCTTGGTGGCAGAGATTTTTTTTTAATAAATATGACTTATTTTAAACATATAGTCACCAGTATTAATGAGTGTGTAACCTTGTTTAAAAAAATGTCAGTTTCATTTAAAATATTTATATTTTTTCAAATTAGATTTGCATTTATTTCTGTGGCTTACTGTACACACACATATTTCCAGTGGTCGATAGATACTGGACAGTAGACTATTTCCGTTAAACGAGTACAGTCGGACTGAAACACCGTATAGTCGGACGCATTAATGGAACGAGCCGGACAGACAGACAGACATTGATTGTAAAATGTGTCGCCGTCTGTTAATACTGATGTATGGATATTATTCGGTTCATTGAATCCAATGCTGTTGCATTTTCGCTGTTAGAACTATAATCTAGTTACATTTTGACGATCTCGTTGGTGTTATGGTAATTAGTCTTGCCTTTGTGCCAAGTGATCCCGAATTCGATCAGGTCACGATGGAAAATGATCCTTTTCTGATTGGCTAGGCCAAGGTATTGTCTTAAAAGTTTATCTGTACATTTATTATAAAATATAGTGTCGATGAGTTAGGATTGCATATTACAAGTTTAGGGCTTTATTAATTGTAAGATTTATTCTTATATTTTTGTTTATTTAATTTCATTTAATTAACATTCAGATAATTTACAAATTAGGTGGCTGGCTCTGTAGTTAATTAGTCTGTGTGCAAGCATGTGCTTTATTATTTAAAAATCGTGGGCTCGAATTCTACTGGGAAGTAACTTGGTGATAAAAATATTTTTCGTAATATTAGGATATTTCAGGCGAAAAAGTTTGAAAGGAATGTTAAAGACACGACATTTTGGTAGGAATCTAGCGTTTGTATAATCCTATCTTGGGATTGGTTGTGTTTTTTTTAAGTTCAGACGGTAGATATTTAGTAGAATTAGTCAAATAATTAAAAATACTATAAACTATTTACAAAAAATGAAGTTATGTACACCCAATAGGAATAAAAAAGAACGTGAAAATTAAAAAGTTTTGTTAAAAGTGATGATGTTTTTCACAAATCAAATTGAAAAGCAGGTGGTGTCGCTAGTGAAACTTCAGCTAAATGATACAGCTATTTGAAAGTAAAAACCTTTACAGTCCGTAATTTTTCAACTCGTTCGTTACGAAGTTCATACTAGGCTAGTGACGCCAACTCGTTAATTCAGCAGTAGTAATACATACGTATATTATAACGACTTAAGTGTGACTCTAAGTATAAAAAAAAACTTAATGTAAAGATGAATAATTTTAAGTTTAATCATTATATATTTATTTTAATACCGACGCCTGAATAGCGGCTATTATCCCCCATGCTCCGTCCGGTGAGTGGGAGAGCCGGAGGCCCAACTTCCACAAATGCGGAGGGCGGGGGGTTTTTATAGGCCGGCAACGCTTTTATAACCCCGCGGGTGTTTCAGTTGTCTATGGGCGGCGGTGATCACTTAACATCGCGTGACCCGCCTGCTCGTTTGCCTCTCTCTGACATAAAAAAAATATATCGTCAGATTGTCAATGACGGTGGAATTTAAAAAATATGTGTTTATCTCGTTTTATTTTTAGATATTTCTGACTACCTAGTTTGTTACATGCGTAATGGTAATTTTAATCTGTATTATATAATACCTTATTTCTCTGTATTGAGTTCACCTTATATTTTAGAGTCCAAATTGTGGTATACTATATTCGCTTTAACAGGACTAGGCCGCACGAATTTTAAATGTGTGGAATGAGCTTCTTGCTTTAGATACTGGAGCTCATTGAAAAGATTGTTAAAAGGTACATATATCGGTGACACGCGTCTGAAACAGGTGTTGCAGGCTTCCGAAGGCTGCGGTAACTACTTCCCATGAGATGGACTTCATGCCTATTTGCCTGTGTATTAAATGTGAGTCGAGGATTGTTAATAAAATAACTGTGATAGACAAACTGAACGGACTTCATTTTTATAATAATCAAATCAATACATTAGCAATTTACACATACAATCCCAACCAATAATAATGAGTAATATTTCCACAAGAAAAAACGATTCGAATGAATTTTTCTAAATGTTTTTTTTTCATAGTAACACTTAGCGGCCAGCTTATAATTGCTCTTGTAAAATAAATATTAATTAATTTTTAAAACTATTTCAATCATAAAAAAAAACTAGCAGAATTTCAAATTATTAATTTTTCAATTATCTTCATGTCTACGAATATTTAATTTGTAAATTTAATTATACGAATTAAGTATACGAAGTAATAAAACAAAAGTAAACAAAGTGTATACTTAAATCCACTCAGATTCTGCTGTCAGCTTTAAAAAACAGACAACATATTCTGATTATTTTTTTTTTAATTTAAAAAAAGCGAAGGCCGGAGAAACATTTGGCCATAATTTCTCAACTTCAAAACAAACAATGACAAATGTTTGAGTTGCTTAAAATAAAGTTAGTTACAGAAACTCTACATAGGTACCTATAAACTTTATTTTTATAAATGACTAGCTTATGCCCGCGACTTCATATACACGAATCTTATTTCAATCCAGTAGTTTTTTCTGTGAATGCTTTACGTAGAACCATGTAGACAGACAGCGTAAAAAAAATAATCGTTTGACCCTGTAAAGTCTTCTTAGTACTTCTATATACAGAAAAATCTACTTATAGTTTTATTATAATTTAAGAAATATATTTATAATTAATATTATTATAAATTAATGTGTCTGCTAGCGTTGTAAAATTAATTTGAATTTAAGTAGGTATTTTTGTTATATTTGTAGAGAAGCAACACAAATAAGTACTTTAAAGTGTAATTATGTTATCACGCAGTGTCAATTGCATTGTAATATAAAATTTATTTAAATAGCTTTCGTAAATAAAAAGATAAAAGTTTGGTCTGATCGTAAAAACATTCCATTTTGAGTCTATTAAAAATAAATATTATTAAGAAGACATATATTTAATTTTGTGTCATTTACAAAACTATTTGAGCCTATTTCTGTATCGATATTGTTTTGTAGCTGCGGTCTTTAGTCCTTCGACTTCTGTTAGGAGTCCGTTCGTGATTGAAATTTCAAACAAAATGTTGTGGCCAACGTTATTTAAAAAGTATTTTTGGACACAAATTGGATACCTGATTAACATTTATTTTTATAACAACTATATCCGAAAAAAGCTATGATTTTTTAGGAAATCTTCATTAATTTGTGTTCGGTAATGGAAGTCCTAATAAAATGATATTAAAAGTATTTATAAAAACTAAACAAATAAAACTAAACTAAACTTTAAAAAAAACTTATATAAATATATTATTTACAAAATGTACAGCTCCGCCAAAACGTCGCTTTGCGGTAAAGTGCCCAGAAGGCTGGCAGCATTACCAATTAAAGTATTTATTGTTTTGAAGTCATTTAGAATACTCGTAATTAGGCAATCCATGATCAATTTATATGTATATGTAGATAGACTATGTGGATTGCCTATCTATAGCAAATATTTGTGAATAAATAAATAAATAAATATATATATACAAATCAGACGGTTTGATAGTACGAGTCTTATGTAATGGGATATTAATCCAACGATTCAATGTTTTAAAACAGATAATGTATCAGAAAAGCCTTTTTTATCTTCACCGAACCGAGAATCGAATTAACTCCAGAGATGTCGTAAAAATTTATTTTTTATACGTACATATTTAAATAATTATCTAAATACATGTATCAAAATACATGCTATCAAAAATACACTTATTTAAATATTTAGTTAATTTTTTTTAAGTTATTAAACCAAAAAAATAAAATTACAGTTTGTTTAAAAATCTCGGTAAAAACTCAAAAATACTAATCCAAAATGGAAAATAAACTCACCCCGTGTAGCGATAATTCTCACTTTTACTAATTGGTCAGTGTGATGCAGACTAATGAATCACTTGACGGGAGCCAGAAAATATATGCACGTCCAAATTGGAAACACCGCGCTTGGGCCGCCATCGTTAATTTCAGAATATTTTTTTATTTCAAAATGTAGACGGTTGTATTTCGCTACTTTATTTTATTACTAAACATGTGAACTTGCCGATTTGATCCTTTAAAAAATTAATTATTGCTTGCTTGTATAACATTTGACAATTGACTATGTGTGACACATTATCATACCCAAAAAAAATCGAATTCAACTTTATAACAATGTATAAATACTATAAAATAGTAATTAAAAAGATTAGCATGTTCCAATAATTGTAGTCTGAGTTTTATTCTAACTATTTATAAAAAAAATAAATACATAAACACATATTTAAATAGACCATCCCTCGGATTCACTCGCACTTTTCTCGCTCCTTTGGGAATAATGGGATTACAATTTTCCTATAGATTTTCTCGGTAAATAAAATACATATTTTTTTCTAGAACTGATGTTCCTGAGATTAGCGCTAAACAATTTAATCAAACCTACAGATTACAAATTATAAATCAACAATTATTTAGGATACTGCATGGGTCATTAATTTCATGGTTATAATTTACCAAATTATATTTCTTTTCGATCTGATAATGCCAGAAAAAATGGTTTCATCGAAAGATCTCTAAAATAATTATGATGCGGATGTAATTGTTTTCATATCCAATTAATTATTCATTTCACAAAAAAGCTTTTATCCCAAAATGATAATGGATGTAAAGTATTATTCAAATGATGATTTCGTTAATAAAGAAAGATTATTCAGAGCATACAAAACTGTTCATAGCGAACATTGACTTCACAATTAACTTGAAGTCGCCCATTCATTAGTTAATAAGTCAATTTGAACTGAACTCTACATCTGTCAGTGAGTCATAAGTTGTTATCTTAAAGATAAACATGTAGTTATTAGTTTGTGTCTGCATAGTTACCATTAGATTGAATTCCTAATTATTCCTATTAAGATATTGCTGACTCTTATCTTATCCTAGAGTTACCCCGGTTGCATCTTCAGTGATGTGTCAGAGCCCGGGGTCTGCTACCTAAACTAAGAGGTTATTGGTTTTTACACAGAACGACTACCATCTGACCTCTGCAATAAAAAGGGTAATTTACACAAAGCTAGATAGCTTCGAAACCCATAGCTAAATGTGCCTTTTGAAGCAAGGAATCGCCTTTCTATTCGGATAATTAGGTGACTCATGTCTGCAATCGACAATGTTAGGACAGTCTGGTGTCTGGTTACAACCAGAATCAAAGCTTGGATTCAAACCCGAACTGTTTTATGTGTTTTGTGTTTGAATCCAAGGCATCATAATTTTGTTTTAGGACTAACAGAATGTAATGACAATGGTAGTAATGGGTAATGTCAAAGTAAAAATATTTATATTTAAATAGACCAAAATCCAAACCTTCTGAATCATGAATTTGTTCATTGAAAAAAAAATGTTACAAAAACCACCGTGTGACGCATTAGAAATTTCAAAATTATAGCAAATTAACCTTTATTTCTTCCGTGTCTGTGACTGTATTTTCTTGAAAGTAACTTGAAACTGCATGCAAATAAGGAAAGTACTTTTTGTCATTTTGTCTACATCATTAACTCGAGAATATTTTTTAAATTTATGTACCGGAAATTTAAATAAATATCTTGTAGAAGTTTGTTCAAGATTTTGTACTGTGAATATATTACATTGATAACCTAAAAAAATATACCTTACACTATTTTATACCAAAAAAGTAATAAGAGCAATAAGTAATATTGTTTAAAAAGTGACTTATCAACTAAATAAGATGGTTTTCAAAGATATCCAACAGACTGGAAGCGTTTCATTTATTTCAATAGTTTTGGAACGTTTAAATAATTACTTCAACTAATTGCACACATGAAAATCTAATTACTTAGTCTATAAACTAGACATAGGTTACCCTTTTACTATTAAAAGGTTTAGTTGCGGTCCCAACTACAAACATATCATTACAAAAGCCTGTTGAAATTTGGTTAAACCGCATCCTTGAATGGTTTATTTGGACTTTAATTTTAAATTTGATATTAGTTTAAATCATATATCTACATATATGAATCGTCTATTGTTGATCGAAAATTATACAAAAATGGAACTTATCGTGTAGAATGAGCGTTCGTTATTAATTAGCAAGATACTTATCTACATTTTTATTCTTACATTTGTCATTCAAAATTGAATCATAGCACATCAAATTAACATTCATATTCCAATAACTTTGAGAAGTTGAATTAATTGAGTACCAATATGTACTTAAAAAAAAATACCCTTTGCTAATGGGTCGATAGGGACTAAGATTGAATGTTCAAAAGCAGTCCAATTTCAGTCCATTTTCTGGACCAAACACATCCAACCCTAAGGTCAAGTGAGGATAACAAATCGACCTTATAAATCAGTGAGCCAAGTTTGACCTCTACCTTTATTTTTCAATGGGGTAACCGAAACTGGGGAATGTTAATGAGTTGCTAAAATTAAAATGAATTGATATATGTATCTACACTTTTTATTGTACACAAAAATAAACAATACCGGAAAACATAATTACATTCTAAAAAAAATTTACAAAGGCGGACTTATTGTTTGTGGTAATTTTTTTATGCCAAAATGCTGGCAAATAACATTTTTTTTATGTTAGAGGGAGGCAAACGAGCAGGTGGGTCACGCGATGTTAAGTGATCACCGCCGCCCATAGACAAATGCAACACTCGCGGGGTTACAGAAGCATTGCCAGTCTATAAAAATCCCCCGCTTTCCCCATTTGGGGAATGAAGTTGGGCCTCCGGCTCTCCCATTCACCGGACGGAGCATGGCGGCTGATAACCGCCATTCAGGCGTCGGTCTTCTGTGGGAGTGTGGTACTTACTGTAGCATTAAACATGTAATTGTTCTGTTTTTTGTAATAACTTAATATAATTCATTTATTTGTTGTAATTGTTTAAGATCAGCTTAAACAACGTTTATTCTGTTTGACTGTGTACACTGTATTGGATGATAGATTCGTTTTGAATTATTTTTAAATGAAATTCTGTATTATATTGCCTGTAATCTATGTGTGTGCCTAATAAATAAAATAAATAAACACGCGGCCTAATTGATGGGAAGTGGTCACAGCAGGCTATTGATTTTTTGTCATTTTGAGGTAAAGTATATTAATACCTATTGAGTACGTCTTTTTTTGACTCAAGTATATTACTATAAAGAAGAGGCAGGTAAATAATCATGTTAAAAAAAAGAACTATGTAAATCGGACCAGAAATGTCGTCGTAATCGATGTACATTATGTAAAAAAAATACTGGCCGAATTAAGAACTACCTCCTTTTTGAAGTCAGTTAAAAACGAAATAGAACAAAAAACAATAATGTAAAAACTGCTACGCAATGTTGTAGCTATCAGCTACAAAATAGCGTAGCAACAGGCTACGAAAATCGTAGCTCGTCAAGTTCGCTACTATAACAATGATACGTATTTTGTTTTTTTTTTCTATAATAGTGCTGGCTGAAAAAGTCGATAAAGGGATATTTTATTAATAGCAGATTATAAAACAGTCAGTAATCAAGTAATCGCTGAAGACTTAATGGGGAGATTCTATTAATATACCTACATACATACATATATTTTTATTGATTCTGTCTAAATTTCTTATCAACAAAAATGTAATTGACATCAGATGAGCATGTCTAAAGAACAAAACCTATTCACACATCCTGATAAGGCTCACAAAAGGCGTCAATATAAAATCATAACCTAAATAAAATAAAAAGCATTCGATGTCTATAAAAACGAACAGCCAAAGATGGCTACCGAAATCGTCTTCTTAGACTTATCACTACTATTTTTTCTATGACACACAGCATCGACGTACGATATACAACTAGACAATCCTGCTCATCGCGTGTCTGTCTGCAGTTTTCAACTAGGCTCGTTAGTTTGACATGGTTTCAACTTGCATACATTAAGAATTATTTGCTAATACAGGATTGTGGGAATGGACTTTCTCGAAAAAATCGTAGTAGTTGTCATTTTTATATTGACGTATTGTAGTAAGGAAGATAGTAGCCATGGATAAGAGTCAATATATAAAACCAATAGAATATAGCACAAGTCAAAAAATAATTACTTAATTCTTAATTCATCACGAAATCCCAGAAACTACAAGTGCTAGGGATTTTAGTTTTTGCATGCGAGTTTCTTTTAGAACTAAGGTGCATGTTAAAACAGGAATATACAAAATTCACACAAGATCAGAAATTATAGAACGCGAGTGTAGCCACGAGAAAAAGCTAGTTAAAAATATGATAAAGCTTTCGCATACACGTAACGTATACACTAGTATCATTGTAACGCAAATTTCAAAGCACGTCTTTTGTAAAATTTTGATTTTTAATAACAAGTTTAGTGTTTAATATTCAATGAAAATGCTGTTCATTCTTATCTCTCGTGTGTATCCCAACATGCCACATTTCAGTAGAATAGTAAACAATGATCCCGCCCCGTATACATAAGTAGGGTTCCTTGAGGTTTCGTAATTTATTTTTAAATGATTCGGGAGACGTCCGTCATGCTTATAAAAGGAGAAATTATTTTATTACGAGCCTTTTAGGACGTTAACCCATAGAGCAATGACCGGTTTGACCAAAAATTAGGGATCTTGTTCATGTTTACTTGCTTTGGTGAACTTGGGTTTGTAGTATAATTAAAGACTTGTACGTCCACGAAAACATATTATTGACCAAGCGATGGTCTCCGTTTCAGCTTTGCCAAAAATGTTTTGGTATGTCTGGATGTTTTCCTTTAAAGGTCACATTTCTTAACTCATTCCCGTGAAAGTTTGAGAGCAGGATCGAAAAGTTATTTATGAATTGACAACGGCCTTTTAATTTTAAGGCTCTTACGATCATTTTGTGTTTGTAGTGACAACGAAATATTTTTTCATCAAAATTTTATAAAATAGACTAATAACTAAACTAAAAACAATAAATTTAACTTTTTTTGACTATAATTTTCTGTGAGACTATATTAGGTACCTTGATAAGATTTTAATATATAATAATTAAAAACATGTTTATTTATTTATTTGTTTATTCACAGAACACATGCTAACTTACAGTTTACCCAAATCGTAAGCATGCTAGTCAATGTTATAAAAAGCTTGTGGCACCTGCAGTCTCTATTAGTGCGCGTGCTCTGCAGTTCTTATATTTGTACCTGAAGCCAATCATTAAATACAAAAAAAAATTACAAGCTAAAGAATTTAATGGTTTTAAATGACTTTAAATTTAAGTAATTTGTAACATATTTAAGACGGAAGTTCATTTCTAACGAGATAAATATTTGCCAAAATATACTAAGGAAATTACTTATTATCTTTGGCAAGTACTTTATTCGGGCCCTTATTAAAATTCAAAGGTTTTGGGGTGGTTACAGGTGTAAGGCGTACGGTATAATGTAAGCATGACCTATCTTTTATCTTGTAACCTTTTGAACTCTTTATAGACTAGCTATGCCCTGTTTCTTTGCTTCCTTCCTGAATTTTTAATTCTAAATTATACATTACATGGTATATATTGTGTACAAAACACATGTGTGTATGTATATTGTTTTTAGTCTAGATTTTCCAGGTTTTTTAGGTTGCATTTTATCCAAAGGTTCAAAAGTCAAATGCTCAAAGCTATGAAAAATTGCAGCGCCGTTATTTCAGAACCGGAACCGGTCAAAAGTCATTTACCTGTGCCAATTTATTTAACTACAAATTGGATCTCACTTTTTATCGGAAAAGTCCGATTCAATCGGCACCTATTAATTTTCGGCCCGCACTGGCCGCGAGTTGAAAGGCTTTAAATATCAAGTTAATGGTTTCACCACTCCTCCTGCTGTCTGCTGGAATTATGGGAAGCCATTTTGTACTGGCGATAATAAAGATTTTTATCACGTTTTTTGATATGAGACTTTTTTCGCTGGGTTAAAAATTAAAATAGGGAAGTATTTTAATTATTATGTTTAATGTTTGCCTTTAATGAATTATGGACAAAGATGGTCGAGTGTGATAGACGTGTGTGATCATAAAGTCCAAGTTTGAATTCTGTACGATGTACTCGTATACATATGTATATTTTAATGAATATAATTCATAAATCCTTCCAAAATTCCATAAAGTTTTAGTCTAGCATACTTTGGGTAGTTCTTAAAGTTTATATTTGCAATGAATATACATTTTAACATCAATTGTCACATGAAAATGTAGGATTTTTTTAATATATAGGGAAAATACACACACAATGAGTTAGCCCCAAAGTAAGTTCGAAACTTGTGTTATGGGATACTAACTCTACGATACTATATTCTATAATAAATACATAAATTGAAACATCCAAGACCTAGGCCAATCAGAAAAAGGTAATTTTCCGTCATGACCTGACTGGAGATTGAACCCTGGACCTCTTGAGTAGCGGTTTGACACTTTATTTATTTAATCGTTACACCACGGAGGGCGTCAAAATAAGTAAAACTTTACGTCTTTTGAACTTCCACTATCCCACGGCTTGTAGATTTTTGTGTATTGCATAGATTTGGGGTTAATCATAGTATTTAAATGCTTGTCTTAACGTTATATAATTATTACCATAAAGCAGACTTAAAATTAATTAATATAAATTAATTAAAAAGAAACCTCAAAAAGCTTTTGCTAGTTGATAAATTAATTCAAATATATATTTTCTGCCGACGAAATAAAGTCAAGTTAAATGATTTCTACCAAAATTCTACCTTCCAACAAAGATGCTTATCACGAAAATAAAACGTGCAACAATCAGAATACTTACTAGCCAGCGAGGAACGGGTATTGTTCCATTTTTACGGCTCACTTGATGAGGGTCTCTTTATTGACTTTAAAGGTTTATAGAGTGCCAGATTCCAATTTACGGCCAGCGTCCGGCCCGTGCCGATAAACTTTGACGGTTTTTACTGATTGGTCCGTTAACGGCAATCGGATAGGTGCCTTTTATTATTTTTAAATTCTGTACGGCTTTTGAAATAGGTCAGTATTCAGCATGGAGTTTTAAAATACGTTCGAATAAAGAGTTTTTGGGTCAGTCTTGTTTAGTTTTTTTTTTGTTTTCATTTTAGTTATCCATAGTAATATTATAAATAGGGAAAGTGTGTTTGTTTGTCCGTCTTTTACGTCAAAACGGAGCAACGGATTATTGTGATTTTTTTTTATGAAGATAGTTGAAGAGCTGAAGGGTGAAATAGGCTACTTTTAGACTCTTTCTCCTCCTGATGGCTTGACGCGAACAAAGTTGCAGGCAAAAGCTAGCACCTTATTTTAAAAATGTAACTTGGAAAGTTAGTAAATACGTACGTATTCTTAGAAAACATAATATACATATTCTAAAATAATTATAATAGAATAAATATCATACAAATGATAATGATTACTAAATGCAAAGATATAAATGTATGTAAAAAGGCACACATAGGCAGGTGGTACCCATATATAACGCCCTTATACGCCAGATATTTTCCAATATCAAGGAACAAAGTTTTACGATCAAAAAAGGTTCATAATTTGAAAATTCCCTGCGAACAATGTAGGTATTTAATTCTACCTCGACGCAGGAACCATTAAAAAGTGCTAAAACAGGAATCAACGACTGGCGATAAAAACCACTCCGCCGCTCGCTGGAAATTCAGCGGGCGGCGCAAGTCGGGAAATTATTTGGGAAAACTCGCCGAAACTTTTGTTGTTTTATCGATGTTTTTTCATATTTATCTAGCTTTTTTGTATTAAATTTAATTAATTTGATCTATATTTCTATGGGCATTGGGCTGAAGTTAGTTAACATGTCTTTATTTATATGTAACCAAATTTATATTATTTGATTGTTTATTTTCATATACGATACACTATTTTATAAATATTTATGATAAAACGTTTCTTTTTATGAAAGAGGGAGGTCACATGATGTTAAGTGATCACCGCCGCCCATAGACACCTGCAACACCCGGGGGGTCACAGAAGCATTGCCGGCCTTTAAACGTTAGGATTTGTTGGGTGGATCTTATTTCTCTCGTATCATGTTGCCAAACATATTGTTACAAATTATGTAATAATTAAATAAATACTTATCAATTGTAATTTTTTTTGCGGAGCGGGCTTAACTATAAATAGATAACATGAAAACCAAAGAACTTCGAGTACAAGGTAACCACGTTAAAATGTAGTTCGCCCATTTTTTGTCTTCTTAACAAGCTATAATTATTTTTTAACAAAGCAAGTAATTGGGCTCTAATAATATAATTCCAAATTTCTGTTTGAACACAAAATTGGCATTTACATTTAGTACGACTATTTTAACTTTCTTTTTGAAATTTAGAAATGCTTCTAATTAGTCGTTTAGTATTTGACTCTGAACATATATTATTATTAAATTAGTGTGAAAATATAAAATTATATTGTAATGCTTTACGAAATACTTACCAGCTTTACAAGGATCCATTCCAAGGTCACCAGAATCCTTATTCTCAAAATCCGTGGAAAGCAGTTCGTCTATTGTATACTTGTGGGGATCATCTCCCCTCTCCCCCGAGGTTAGCTCGAGTATAGCACACACAATTATTGTCAGTCTCACACCAACTGCCAAGCGAGGCGCACCTCTACACCGTTTGGTCATTTTGGCTAGTTAAATTATCACTACTGCATTTCCTTAGCACATTTTTTTCTGAAACAAAGAAAATTGTAATTAAAACAATTGTATAAATTTTAAAATAAGAGAACTAGAATTGAAATTAGATTTGTATTGTTTTCATTCATAGACAAATATATCAGTAATTTATTCTTTTGTCTTTTGTAAGATAAATGTAATTGATGTGGAAATTTATAAATTCCAAAGGACGTTTCTAATATTATGTGAAGATTATATAGTTGGCATATTTAATCTTTGCATGTTCTGTAAGATATTACACTGATTTCATGTTATTTAGAATTTAAATTTGAGTAGAAAAAAAATATTAAATTTTTTCACAAATCTTTAAGTCATTACGTAGAGTTCTATAATAAATTTAAGTACCTGCATTCAAAATCATATTTGGTCAACTTGATGCATTTATATTTTGACACTAAATGGAATGATACGTTTTTACAACAAAAATAAATAAAAGATTAGTTGAAATATGAGAACTATAAGTAGAAGGTATAAGTAGAAATATAAGAACCTTATTTTTAAATAGCTAAATTTCACAGACACCCACACAGTCTTTCAACAAGAAAAAAGTCCATTACGTGGACAATATTCATGCGGGACCGCCCTTTCAGAAATAGTTGGTTTTTGCGGACAGTTTCTGTCGGTTTTTACGTCCTCTGATTTAAGGGACGACGTTGTAAACTTTGGGATTCTGCACGGTATCGCTTTATTGACCTTTTATTGTGCCCTGATTTTTCTAACGAGTTTTTCTCAGAATCCCTGGCCTACCTTTCAGTAACTTTGATCTTTAGTTTTTTAACACCTGATGCGAAAAGATGACTGTTATAAATTTGACGTGTATGTGTGTATCGTTCTGCCTGTGGCATCATAACTCCCAAACAGGCGAACTGTCTGTCTATCCGTCTGTCTGTATATTCGTACGCAGATCACGGAAAAACTACTGGATAGATTTTGATGCGGTTTTACAGTTGTATTGTAGAAGATCTAATTTAAAATATAGAGTTAGTTTTATCATAATACTTCAGAACCAGAGTTATCGACAATAGTACTTATGCGCAGACAACGACGCAGGCATAAGCCAGTGTTGAAAAAATGGTTAATTGACCACTGGTCTCTTGTGGCTATGTACCCCGCCATGATACGTATTACATCCAAGATATCCACACTGCTATCTGGAACAATGGAATATTCTTTGTAGAAGTGTAGTTAATCGATAAAAACTTTGAGCCAAACTGATTTTCAGAATTACATAGAATGAGAGCTAGCCATGTGGTATTCAAACTTTAAATCTACAAAGTGCTTAGCTGCTGTAGAACATTTAAATCAATTATAAGGTTTTCAATTTATTTTAATGCAGCTTCAAGCAGGGTATTATTTGCAAACAGCACTTCGGATTAAACCTCTGCAAATAACAAAGACAAACACTAGTTATAACCTTTGATGTGATGATTAGAAGCAAGAAACAAGTAACAAGTTCACAACTCTAGTCTGAGTTTAGTTGACAAATAGTTGGCAATACTTACACACAATACAAAAAATAACAGTAGTTTAACTTCTTACCGTCTTATTCTTAGAAGAAAAATAAACAACTCTCTAATAACAGTGTTTTCGAACTATCTGACCGGTGACTTAATTAAGAAATGCATTTTTTGATATGATATAATATGATTATGATATAATTTAACGAATTTGAGAGAAACTAAAATATTTTAAATTATATAAAAGCTCCTGTTTTAGAATTAATACACCTAGTAAAATTACAAGACTGTTGTTTTTATACGAAAAGTATCGTACACGGAACAAACTGCTTGAATTGACGACTGTACACATATGAAATCGTCATTTCCAATCTTCTCACTGAATTCTAAGCAGTGCCTAATCCTTTTTCCTATCCTGCCGTCATAACTGATTGCTTGGAGAAATTATGATTTATTTATATGTCATTATAAAGTAATTAAGAAAGAGGTAACAGTTGAATTTATTTGAAATGCACTAAATACTTATTTAAGTTGATACGTTAGACATACATATATAAGGAGATGATAAAATATTTTCAAAAGAGATCTATATTTTCAATCATCGTAGAGTTAAGCTACTGTTTATTCTTATGTTGTGGCTTGGATATCAGTTTACCAACGTGATTATGCAGAATTTTCGAGATTAATGGATATCTCCGGTTATTGCCATATGTTTACTGTAGTTAATGTGTTTATGGTGTGTTGAGAAACATATGTATATGTTACAAATAGTTTCTTTTTAATTAATCATATACAAAATTGTGAATATAAATAGGTACCTACGTAATACGAGGTAAAAAAATAAATATTTAAGCTTGTACCAATGAAAAATCTAGCAGAGCTTTTGCTCCTTTTAAGTAACAACAATATGAGAACAATTATCTAGATATACAACACCTTAGTCCAAAATTATAAGCTTAACCTTTCTCGCTTGATGATTTAACTTTCAATTTTTCTTATATTCACAGATGTCGATATACTATGCTAGCTTTTTCCTGTATCTACGCTCGCATCCTATAATTCCCGATCACGTGGGAATTTGGCATAATCCCGTCTTAGCAAGCACTTAACTCCTAAACCCCTATGGAAAATTTTTGAAACCACTTTAGTTTCTGAGATTTCGTGACGAATAAGTGAGTTTTTTCGCTTATCTACTAGCTAATGCCCGCGTCTTTGTTCATGTAGATTTAAGGATAATTGCAATACATTATTGCTCGGTTACAATAAATTATATTCCTCGCGAACCGTACATTTTATGGAGATTAAAAGTAGCCTATCTTTTATTTTAGGTTATAGTTCATCACTGTGCCAAATTTCATGCAGATCCGTTCGGTAGTTTTTGTGTGATGCGCGTACAATCTTACAGATAGACAGACTATTTTAAAAACGATAATTTTGACTTCTATAGGCTCTATAAAGATCCCCTATATATTTTTTCTTAAATGTCTCCCGTACAGACATAGCTCAGTTACAATTTTATATTACTTATTTTTATTTTGTGTAACTTCTATATAATATATTTCCTTTGCTAGTTTGCTCCGTATTACTTCAACATATTAAAAATATTATTTTTAACATCAAATATTGTAGACGAAACCCAATTCTTCACGTCATAAAGGTTTTGATTAGACGTCAAATAAAAAGGACAGATATGACATACAAATCCCTACTCACGTGGGCGAATTCGCCAAATATAGAACCATCAAGGATCATTCGAGTGTCAAATGTATTTTATCTAAGGGTTTTGGAATAAACATTTATTGATGAGCAGGACAAAATATTATATTTCTGTACTATAGAGCAGGACAGAACATGAACTCGCGATAAAGGAGTTCAGCGATAGATAAAACGACCTGATTTGAACTTCGGAAAATTGTTTTGTTCCTTTTTTGTTGTTTTGTGTCGTATGTGTCCATTATCGCTTAGCCTAGGGACTAGGGATTTAGAAGGGTGAAGCTTATTAAGCTTTGGCGTTTGTTATCAGATACTTTTATACGACGACTATGCGGATATAACTTTTTTTTATGCGTTTCTTTTCAGAAACTTCTAGCACCCTGTTCATGGGAAAAATAGTCCTTTTTAACATTTTGTTTATACAGATCAGTATCACGTTTTTATT
>JADGIL010014272.1:20783-37800 GCA_020352625.1 Cactoblastis cactorum
TGATGGGCTTATTGGTGGAATGGGGATTCCGAAATAATGACAGGTTGCCTATGAGAATTCCTGTTTTAAGCCCTTGATTGACTTTTAAAATCTGCATGGGGAGACAAGCAACTGGCACGTTCTATGTTTTTCTTTGACTTCCAGACCAGCATATTGTTTATTTTGTTAATATTTTTTTATATTTCGAGTATTGAGTTAGCCCCAAAGTAAGTTCGAGACTTGTGTTACCTGATACTTACTCAACGATACTAAATTATATAATAAATACATATACAAATGAACATCCAAGATCCCATCAGTAAAAGGTCATTTTCCTTCATGACCTGACCGGGGGTTGAACGCGGGAACCCTGAGTAGTGGTCAGATAAGTTAACCGTTACACCACGGAGGTCGTAACGATTGTACAAACAGGTAAAATGAGTTGGTATTTTACCTGTTTTTATTTGTAATTTTTATCAGAAACCTACAATTAATTTTATGCGAACAACTTCTATTTACGACCCCTAATAAACATATTGCTATTTATAAACGCTTCCTCTACAAAATTATCACGACTGTTCTAAGTACTCGCAATCAACACTACTAATCAGTGTTCTTTGACCCTAAAAACTATATTTGCAACGTATATCCCACCTAACGTTTATCCTAAACTCGACTTTAACAACACGAGATAAAGATAGAATTCGCTTTACAAAGTTTGCGGTTACGCCGTTTTTCTCGGTGGCTGGTGATACAGTGCCGGTCACTATTATCAATGAATGATAACGGAATACATTCCAATAATAATGTGGTTGCTTTCTTTGTGCCATACATTACTTGTAAGGGCGAAATGGCAGTGCTTTCAAGTAATAGACACACTGAGTGCACCATTATGATGAGTAAGTATCTAGAATTTTCTATAGGCAGGTGTGTGTCCAAATATAGACTAGCAAAATGTTTTCGTCTCTATGTCTTCAATGATGCGTGACAAAGTCTCATTAATTAGTTAGATGGAACTTTGTGACGTCATAAGTACAAAGTTCTTTTTTCGAATTGTTTTTCTTTTAAATTTTACCCTCGAAATGATATACACAGCGAAATGTATAATAAAAGTTTGTCAAGATTAAGTGCTTTTTATTCCTTGATTAAATGAGTGATATAGTATATTATTATACTTTTTTTTTGTATTTTATTTAGTTAATAAGTAAATTTATTTAACTTAACTAGCTTTTTAATTTTATTACGACAAACTAAATATACATTCCTATATTCAATCAAACAAAAAACTATTAATAGAAAAAACAAAATATTCTTACAAATTTTATAGCTCCTCAAGGGCACTGCACTGTGGCAACGTGCCCAAAAGGCTGGCAGCATTGCCTATTTCGATGGCAATACCAATAATTTGGCCAAAAAAGCTCCCAGCCCTTTGATCACGGGCACCTCGATCAGCCTTTTAGAGATTGCTTTAAAAAGCTGATGAGCTGATGGACCCCATGGACCCAAAGTTTCTACCTCAAAAGGCTCAAATATATACTTATTACTGATAACAGCATATTTGCGTCTTAATAAGTTAAGTAGTAATAGAAAATCACATGACATTTTTCAAGTGCCTACGAACAAAATTAGATAAACGGCCCAATAAACTTTCAATAACAGTGACAACGAAATAACGTTAGAGGATGTGAATTTCGTAGCGCCCTTTATACAAGTTGAAATTATATGACATTTCGAGTTCGTTGACACATCAAATGTCAAATAATATTTGACAAGCCCTCGTGTCAAATCAAATAAACGAAAACAAATACGTAGTATACGTAATTGAATTTTGGTTTATTCATATTGGTTTTGTTTCAATCTTACGCGTCTTTGAATCTAGGTGGCTATTTAGATTGATCAAAATGTAACATTAAATTATCTTTTTAGGGTCATCAAAGAACAAACCTCATCTGTTATATGCGAGCCCCTTAATATTTATTAATTTTGTTTTGTTTTGAGTACATATTTGTTGTTTTAGGGGCAACAAAAATGCCCCCCCCCCATTTTTGTTGCCACTCATTTTATCAGGTAAGGGGGGAGGGGGTCAGGCCTAGGGGCGCCAGGATTTTATTGCACACGGGCGCTACACGAGCTAGAGCCGCCCCTGGTTGCAAGTATCTATAGGCGACGGTGATCACTTAACATCACGTGGCCCGCCTCCTCGTTTGCCTCCGTCTTTTATTACAAAAAAATATTTATTACTTTTTCAAATGAATACATACAGATACAGTATCACGCCTCCATCCCTTATGGGGTAGACACAACCAAGAGTCGCGAGTCTCGAAAGCCACGCTTAGCAAAATGGTGGCCTTATTGGTCGAATGGAGTTTCCAAAATAGTGACAGGTTGCTAGCTCATCGCTTTTGAGAATTCCTGTTTCAAGCCTTTTCCCTTGATTTGTTTTTACAATCTGCGCGGAAAGACTAACAGCACATTCTACGTTTTTCTTTCGCTCTCAGACCAGCAAGAATATGAAAATAACATTCTATCATAAATTAAAAATACAAGATGCGTAGACCATCATATTTCATTCAAAATGCCTTAAAATATTCTTATATACAGGTTCGCGAGACGCGTTTAATTTGCATTCTGTCAAAATTAATACAATTCGTGGGGGCTCGAGTGGAGCGCCATAAATCGCGGGCGCGCCGCCAGGTGACGCTAGTATTCGCACGTTATGACGATTTATGCTTACTACTCCTCGTTTGTACGTCTTCATCAATTTAATGTTGGTACAGTCAAGCAGGAAAGTGTACTGAGAATTTCAATTTAAAATATATTTTGGTTTTATAATATTTATCCTTTAAATTTTGTTAGTTTAAAAGGATATGTAGCAGAAGCTTTATGCTATTTTGCATCCAAATTGATAAAGATATACGTATTTTCGTAGGGCATAGACTAAGTCATGAGTCTTATATAGGTACCTACATCCAAACGGAATATATTTCGTATAATTTTTAATGTACGACACGCTCTGTTAAATAATGTTTCATTTTCATTTATTTATTGCGTTTCATAATGTACATACATACAAAAAGTTATAACTACAATAAGAGTAACTTAGTAGGCACAATATGAACCCTGTCGGGTATTCGCAAACAGGAAAAAAATTTGCGTGTATTATATAATGAAAAGTAAAAATTAACATGTTCTGTGTTAACTTCGACGCAAAAAAGGAGGGTTATTAATTTGACGAGTGTGTGTGTGAAACGGCTGAACCTATATGAATAAATCTTTTTTTTTTAAAAGGGAACTTAATTGAGAGTGTTCTAAGCTATGATTTTAAACCTCGACGCAAAAAGATGGTTTTTATAAGTTTGATGTTTTGTTTGTCTGGTTATACTTTTTCGGGGGTGTTTAAATTTTTTATTTAGTTACTTGTTGGCTGTCCATCCATCCAGGGTAGGAGACACCCCTGATGTTGCAAGCGTCTGATGTGGTAACCTGTTCCCTTCATGTCCTTCACATATTTGTTTTCTAGCAAAGTAAAGCAAATAAAGGTAAACTCGACTGTAAAAGGGGTTAGAAATAAATGTTATCTTTTTTGTAAATTAAATACTTTTGTGCGCGATTATACACACGCCTGAGACAAATTGGGTTAAGCGTATCCTGTTAACGCTACTAATCTAACAGATTTGAAATGATTATTTGCTAAATGTGTATATATGCTTACACTAGCTTGTATTAATATGTATAATTTAAATTCAATTGTGTATCTTTGTTTCAGAATATACAATATTTATACTTTTTTGGCAGAACATTTAGACACAACCATGTAATAAAACAATTTAAGTACATTTTCATAAAATATAAGTAATACCTGACTAAGGACCTAAAACTTATCTGAGTAAAATAAAAACTTATAATTGTTTGCCCTTGCCCTTTTCGCCACATCAAATTTTAAAAAAACTGGAGTCTTGTTCTAAAGAAAAGCTTGTTTAATCCATGTGTTTGATACATTCAATGGATTTTTCTTTTAAGGTCTTATAAATTGCTTGCCCTTGCCCTTTTCGCCACATCAAATTAAAAAAAATACTGGAGTGTTTTTCTAAACAAAAGCTTGCATATGACATGTGTTTGGTACTTTCAATTGATTTTTCTATAAAGTCAAAGGGTTAAGAGTGAAGAATATGACCCTCATTAAAAAAAGTAAAACAATATGCACTCACATTTTGATGATTCATCAAATTTTACTGACCATATTTTTGTCTGCATTTTTATTTTATGAGAGGTCGTAAACAGCAGATGGCGCCACTGCTATCAATCATTTATCTTGTCCCTGAATGTGACCCTTTTGTGATGTGATTACGAAATTATCTTTTTATGTCTAATTATTGAAGGTAATTTATATATGGTTGGCGTTATCTTTATTATGAAGTGATGCCGCAATAGTTGACATAACTTGTCCTATAGTCAAAGACCTCGGGTTTGACCCAGTCAGGTGAAAAATGTTATTTTTTATTGGTCTGAGCCTTGGATTTTGATGTATAAATAAAAATAAAAAAGAGTTTTTTTGAGTTACAATCCTATTACACAAGTCTCGAGCTTATTTTTGAGTTAACTCAATCGGTGTGACCTTTTTTTTTAAATCGGTGTAACTGTCCCTAAATATTTGTGTATAAGGGATCACGTTTGTATCTTAAGTATATCAGTCTACTAGTGATATATATATTTATAGGATAGTGAGTGTTCGCTTCGCTGGCACAGAAATATAACACTCCCATTTTTGCGCCGGGGGTAAAAAAATGTCTTTGTGCTCTTGAAATTTCCAGAATCGATAGCAGTTTGAACTTCAGCATTGCGATATAAAAAACGTCTTAATATAATGATATTGTGTGTTATTGACCTTATATCGGTTATGAAAACAATTTTTATATATTATTGCTAATAATAATTATCCCTAATTATGAGAGATTACCTTCTGTGGCGTCTTTAATTAATTATGTTTTGATAAACAAAAACATTAGCCAATAGTTGTTGATCTAAGTTAGCGTTCCGTATTTGCTCTTGATAACATATATTTACTTATTTATTAGTAACGTAGTTACTTAATTACTGACTCAACGAAATATTTATTACGTAAATAAGTGTTCGACGACGTTTGGAATAAATATACTTAAATTGATAAAAAAATTGTCTGAGCATTTGTTTAATCAAACTTATCTAAAGTACATCTTGTACGTTATTCGTCCTTTTATTTTGGCTGTGTACTTATGTGATTAATAAAACTATATGATATATACTATCAATAATAAAAATAACCTTTCAATCTTAATAAAAAGTTTAATTTGTAGCGAAATCATGGTAATTTTTTTGATTTAAAGTCTACCAAGTCAGTTAACATTAAGAGATATTTAAATAATTATAATTATTTCAATGATTATGATTTCTACAAAATGATTAATTAAATCAATAATATTCTGTTCACGGGTTATAATTACAATCCAAAATTGATTAAGACAATACACATTTCAAAAAAATAGATCAGGAACTCGTATTACAATACTTTTTTAAAAAATTATCACGTCAAAAACATCATTTCATTTATAACTTTCATTATAAAATTCCTAAATAAATAAAATAATACTCACACGAACGCAGAAACAAAAATAACGAGTCACAGTCACTCACTCACTTCACTCGCGGGGACACGCGTGGCGGAGTCCTGTCGTCAAATGATACTAACCGTCACACGCTGGGGACTCACTGTGGGTACTGATGGACGCACAATTCCCTAATGTTTACTCCTTTATTTTCGAATTTCGAACATATTTATTTTTAAAGACACTGTTCTAGTCTAAAAGGGTGTAACTACACAAAATATTAAATAATAATAATTAAAAATTTATATGTAGCACCTTACATTTGCGGACTTATACGATTTTAATGCACAATTTATACAAAGGTGTAGTAACATCATTTCGTTGATTTAATATATTAAAAGTTAAAAGAAATTTCCAACACAGGTGACAATTTAATCTAAATAAGATTCTTCTGCAGTAATTATTACCAGTTAAATGAAGAACTCATGATGCATTAGCGAAAAATAGGCATTACCTCTAAATGCCAATTTAACTACGCCAATTAGGCCAAAACTGGTAAAATCCAGATATCCATAGGCTAATAGAAGTGCATTTTCAAAGAGCGACATTGACGGAATCGCCTTGCGTAAGGTCACCGCGCATGATGTCATTTCCCGCCCTCATTACTGCTGTTACATCTCGTAAACTGACTAATCGAGTTACAGCTAACTCGGAATTGGTTGGATCAAGTGCATTATGGTAGTTTAGTTCGACTTTATTGCTAATCTGACTCTTAACTTCAGATGTCGTTTATAGACTTATATAAAAAGTAAGATTTTTTTTACAAATATTTCATTTTTGCGCCAGCTTTTATCGTGACTATGAACATCTGGTGGTATTACATGTGTGACACAAATTTAAATTCCGTGCAGTTAACCATTACGGAGTTCTCTCATTGAGAGGTGGTCCTGAGTGCACCATCAGCACCTTACATAACATTCTGATAAAATTGACTGATTCACAGACTATATAAGAACAAGAAAATCGCAAAAATTAAAAATTGACAAAGAATTGAATTGAAAAAGACAAGATAAATCGTGAACTAAAAAGTTGCGTTTCGAGCAAGCTTAGCAAGCGAGCTATCCCACGGCCAGTAGTTAATTTTGTTTACATACTCTTTTTTTAACACACAGAAAAGCTACCATATTTTAAGTTTGGGATTTATTCATGTAATTTAAATGTTAATATGTACATATATCACTCTTACAGAATTAAGGGGGGAAAAAATCGCGATTCGTAGTTATTCTCCGTTTTTTTTTGTTATAAGATTTTAACATTTGATGACATAAGATAGTTATGTATACCCGCTCTTAGTTGAAATTGACATGTCAAATTTTTGACAAATGACAAGAGAGATTATACTACTTTGTATGATATCATCTCCCGCCCTCATTATTGTTGTGTTGTTAGATAAACTGGCTAATGTCGTATTACAGCCATCTCAAAATTGGTTGGATCAAGCGCAACGTTAATAATGCCGATTCCCTGTTTTGCTGTGAAATTTTTTATACAATCTCAATATGGAAGAAGATCATAGTAGAAGTTATTGGATCCTTTTATTTAACCATGAAATAAATAGTTTTAGTCTGTATTTTGGATGGAATTGCTTTTATTTTTGATACAACACGCACGATGGAAATGCCAAACGAATTGTAGCTTATTATGAATAGAATCACTGAAAAAAAGTACAAAAATAAAAATCAAAGTAAAAAATTTGTTAACCCTTTAAAATAATATTTCAAAATCACATACATAGATATGCAAAAAAAAAGATATTAAAATCTGAACAACAAAAACTATAGGGCAAAACATATATTTAAAAAAATAAAATGCATGTTATTTTACTAACCGTACCCGCGGCCTTTTTGTCTGTTCATCGGACACAACTCACAATAATGTCAAAGTTTATCTGTGTAAACATCGCATATCGAAGTGCGTCGTCTATAATTAAATTAACAAATCATCAGTCTTCATGGAAACATGTACATACATTTTAAACATCACAAGCTAATGTCTGTGTCTTCGTCCGCGCGTGGTGTTTTTATGTCAATACCTAAAAGGTGTAAAAATAGGGCTTCTTTAAATTTTAACTTAAATGCCCTACATATAATTATTTCTTAAGTTTACACGAATATTAGACATTAAAATGAAACAAATTTAACGGATTTTATCGCGGTTTAATCACTACATACAAAGGAATTTATACTGTTTCAAGATTTTAGATTGATATTATTAACGGTTTTTTTCATGTGTAACTATTTATTGAGCTCCGACGTTTCGGATACTTTTCAGCATCCATCTTCACGGAAGACAAAATAAACCGCGATAAAATACGTTAAATTTGTTTCATTTTAATGCCTTACATATTTTTGAGTAGAAAGTAGCCTAGGCCGTTAATCTTTTATTTTTTAAGCATCTTAAGAAACAATTTAATAACGTTAGTGCAAAATTATAATTTTGGTGTTTTTAATATCACAAACAGACACTCCAATTTTATTTATATGTTACTAGCGCACATAAATCCGCAGTTACAGGGTCAGACTCTGTCTTTTCTCTGTAGAGCGAACATTGTCGTTAAGCTGCGTTTTATATGTTTTTTCAAATTAAACATGTCCAGCAAACGACCAGCTTTACAGTCGTACAGTCAACAGCACTTCAATCAGTTAAAATTCATTGCAAATCCGTCTTTAATATCGTAGCATAAAGATCAATATGGAGTAATTTGTGCTAAAGTTGCTGTTCTCGAGTAAGGGTATGTTATCTTATTAACCTTATTACATTTTTTTGTTTTTTAAGTGAACATACCTACCTCAGCGCTTTACCATTATCATAGAGATGTCAAACAGACAAAGAATCAGTTGTTAAAAAATCAGTCAGGAATCAAGAAATCCCAAAATTCCTATTGAAGCGAATCCGCGAGCACAGCTAGTATAGTTAAAGTTATATACCGCAGCTACGACAGCGTGCGAGAATAGGAATTCTTGAAAACTCCCGGGAATTTCCATATCGTACGATGCATTATGATTTGCATTAGTTTGCACATTTATTACTATGTATGTCAATATTGAGTGTATTTGTACTTATATAGTTTATATACTTACAAGCTAAAAGAAAAAGAGCTACTATGTTAAGCCATAAAAATGTGAATATTTTGTGAAGTGTACTAAAAAATTTTTGGGTGTGGGATCGTGAAAGCTCACTCCGCTGTCTCTAGTACAGAACAGTTTAATTTTTGTAATCGTACTTATTAATTAAATCAGTAAGTCTTATCAAATCGCAAGTTACTTTCAATTTAGTAATAATTCATTATTTTACATATAAAATAGAGCTTAAAATGTACAGTATTTTACACTAAAATCATACCAGAAAGAAATGAATGATTTATTTATTTATCTCAAAAATCTCATACAAGTACACACTTTACATAAAGACAATAGAGTTGCAGATAGGGTAGACTTAGAGAGACTGATGTCTAAACTAAGCAAGCTTGTATCTCAGAATACCAGCCTCTCCCTATTTTAAGTTGACAGTTACAATAGAAATAAAATAAACAAAGCTAAACACAATGTAAAATGGGTTTTAAAAACAAAAAACTAAATGAAATTAATTTAATTCTTGAATAAAATATTCTATCGAAATCTTTTCTAATAAATTGTGTCCAACTCGTCAATAGTCAGGAATTACAGTCCAAGTCTGTAAAGTTTGACGTTCGCAAATTGGCAGGATTTCCATTTCGACGTCTGCACAAGCATTTTCCTTTAGTTCCTCGATTAAAAGTTATTAACGACCTCAGTGACACAATGACAAATTTTTTAACTCTGGACCAATAGGCCCCTGGTTCGATCCCCAGTCAAGCCAAGATCGTGAGGTAATTTTTTTTATTAACCTGAGACTTGTATGTTCTATAATGTATTTATTATACAACACAGTGTCATTGAGTTGGTATTCTGTAACACATATCTCTAACTTAGTTTGGGGAGTAGCGTTTTATCCCTTGACCAGTACGCCACAAAATTGCCTAGTTCTAGAACGTCTAAAAAAACTTAAAATTTGACGTAGGTGTTATGACGACACGCGTCACAAACCTCGACATATGGAGTTACGCCACGCTCAGAAGCATTCGTGGGCATATGCTAGTCTCTACATAGCATAAAACAAAGTATCTTTCCGCTGTCTATCCATATGTATGATTAGATGTTAATATGTACATTTGCAACGGAGTTTGATGCGGTTTTTAAAAGATAGGGTGATTTATAAGGAAGATTGGGGAAACTAAGTGAACCAGTGGGAAGCCAAGAAGGGTCGCTAATCTGTACATACATATATACACATATAATAAAATTGTAACCGAGCTATGTCTGTAAATGGGATCTCCCATTTACAGACATAGCTCGGTTATATTTAAGAAAAACTTATATAGNNTTTAGAATTTTTGTCTGTCACAAAAACTACCAAACGGATCTGGATGAAATTTGGCACAGCGATGGAGTATAATCTAGAATAAATGATAGGCTACTTTTATCCAGAAAATATGTACAGTTCCTAAGGGATATAATTTATCGTAAAATCTACGTGGACGAAGTCGCGGGCATTAGCTAGTTGAAATTAAAAGTTACATTTGTAATACTAAATTATTAACACGAGTCCCTTTTTAATCAAAGAGTCAGAAACAAATTCATTGAATGTCATTGAATGAACAAACATCAATCTGCGAGTAAAGTTGACTATCCATCGCTTCTATAGCATAGCATAATTATTTATAACTAATTGGAATTTATTACGATTGATTTCCTTATTTTTAACTCTGATACATAAACAGTCTACAAAAAGATTCATCCATGCTCGTCTGGGAGCAAAAGAAAAATGTAGAATGTGCCTGTCGCTATTCTTCCCTCGCAGATTGTAAAAGTCAATAACGGACAACGGTTTAAAACGGGAATTCTCATAGACGATGGTTTAGCAACCTGTCACTTTTTCTGAATATCCACTCCACCAATAAGCCCGGAATTTTGCTAAGCGTGCCCTTCGAGTCTCGCGGCTCTTGGCTATGTCTACCCCGTAAAAGATAAAAACGTGATACTGTATCTGCATACAAAAATGGAGATTCTTTCACATTTTGTTTACAAATTTATCATTTTTACATACATATTTTTTCTTTTATTTTAATAATAATTTCCATCATCCAGTTATTTTTCATATTGTCCTTTGACATAGGCCTAGATAAATATTAGAGCATTTTAAATATACAGGTGGTTACACGGTTTTATTCAATGGCGGGTTTTGTTATTTAATCTGTCTCTCAGTTTGATTGACATTACGATTTCCTCGACTTTTCATTACTGTCCTCAATTCCCTGTTTGATTTGAACATATTAATATTTGTTACTTCGAAATTCGTTGCACAATGAGAAAATATAATACTGGGGAAAGGTTTTTTTTTATGTAAGAGGGTGCAAACGAGCAGGCGGGTCACGTAATGTTAAGTGATCACCGCCGCCCATAGACACCTGCAACATTCGCGGAGTCACAGAATCATTGCCGGCCTTGGAAGTTGGACCTCCGGCTCTCCCACTCACCGGACGGAGCATGGCGGCTTATAGCTGCCATTCAGGCATCGGTCTTCTGTGGGAATATGGTACTGCTCCGGACGAGCCGGCCCATTCGTGCTGCAGGCTAAAAAAACATGCAGCAGGCTCTTACTACTAGTTAAAAATGGCATTTGTTTCTTGACTCTTAAATTGGCGCTGTCTACCCCGTAAGACGAGTCGTATCCCGAGACGTCGTAATAACGAGACGTAATCTTTATCTGTATTAATAATGACTTTTTAATATCTCCAAAATATAATAAGAAGTATTGAAGTTTTGTCAACGAAGCTTTTAAGAATATCTTATATTAAAAATGTGCTTTTGTCGAGTGAGCTTTCAACGAAAAGCTCGTCGATGTAACATTAAAGATGTATTTATGTTTATGAGAAGAGCTTTCTGCAATGTTATGGACGTTTCTAAAATAAGAATACATTTTTTTATAGTTCTAAAATCGCGAACAAAAATATATCTATCTATACATATAATAAAATTGTAACTGAGCTATGTCTGTACATGGAAGATATTTAAGAAAAAAATATATAGGGGCTCTTTATAGGACCTATAGAAGCCGAAATGATTGTTATTAGAATTTTTGTCTGTCTGTCTGTATGTTTGTTCGCGCATCCCACGAAAACTACCGAACAGATCTGAATGAAATTTGGCACAGCGATGGACTATGACCTAGATTAAAAGATAGGCTATATTTTATCCTGGAAAAATGTACCGTTCCCGAGGGATATAATTTATTGTAACAGAGCAAAGAGCTGACACGATATTATAGTACCAATTGGTCGGACGAAGTCGCGGGCATTAGCTAGTTAATAATATTTATTTTAGTTTAATCTTAATATTGTATTTAATTAAATAGTTTACAGCGAGTATATAATACAAATTTTCCGTATTGACAGCCTTCTTTAGGTCCTTGCTCCCTTAATTAAGATATTAAACCTTAACCCTACAACGTAAGTAGTATAACTCATTGTAAAGTACTCATAAAGCCAAGCAACGTTCCAAAGCTTTATTAACACTTTGCCTGACATTCAACCAGATAAATAAAAGCTTGATTGTTTAATGTCGTGACGTTTAAACTTTATCTCCTAATTCTTTATATGCCTATTCATTACTGAATGTTTTTTTTTATGACAGAGGGAGGCAAACGAGTAGGCGGGTCACGTGTTGTTAAGTAATCACCACCGCCCATAGACACGTGCAACACCCGGGGGGTCACAGGAGCGTTGCGGGCCTTTAAGGGATTTATACGCTCTTTTCTTGAAGGTTCCGATGTCGTATTGGTCCGGAAATACCGCTGCGGGCAGTTCGTTCCACAGTGCGGTCGTACGTGGTATAAAGTTTCTTTTAAAACGTAATATTGGCCTATAGATCCTAAAAATTAAGTTTTATTAAGAGCTAGTCTGATATAATTGTTCGACTGATGCTGTCCAATAGGTGCTTTTAAACCATTTTTATTTCGTAGTGGTATGAGCCGCATGCTAAATGATTTTTTAGCCTGCAGCATGAATGGGCCGGCTCGTCCGGGGAAGTACCACACTTCCACAGAAGACAGACGTCTGAATGGCGGCTATCAGCCGCCATGCTCCGTCCGGCGAGTGGGAGAGCCGGTAAAAACCAGTAATCTCACTAAATCTCCTAGTTTAGTTAGCGGACCCCGGGCTCTGAAGTTTCACTGCAGAGGATGTAACCGGGATAAAGCTTAACTTTGCATCCTTCCATTCTATGCCTTCCAGCAATATTTCCCGTCATGGTACAGAGAGTTCCTCAATAACTGATCAAGGTAACATAAAAATTTCCAACTAAACTCCATCCTACAGTCTGCAATTGACGCGTGAGTCGTGAGTTTAGTACTTTGTGTATAATTAACTTAATTCTGTATAACTTTATTCAAAATTTTCATGTTAATCATGGTATTAGTATTTTCTGTGCGTCTACGCAAATCACTCATCTGAATTTCAAGACTAAAATTAGATACAGATAGAGAATATAATTGTTGTAGTGGTATGGAGCCTGCTGCTTGCTTTTTTAGCCTGCGGCACGAATGAGCTGGCTCGTCCGGGGAAGTACCACACTCCCACAGAAGACCAACGCCTGAATGGCGGCTATCAGCCGCCATTCCGACTGATGCCGTCCACTAGGTGCTTTTAAACCATTTCTATTTCGTAGTGGTATGAGTCGCATACTGAATGCTTTTTTTAGCATGCAGCATGAATGGGCCGGCTCGTCCGGGGAAGTAACACACTCCCATAGAAGGCCGATGCGACATCTGAATGGCGGCTATCAGAGTGGGAGAGCTGGAGGTCCAACTTCCCCAAATGGAGAGGGCGGGGGTTTTTTTTAAAGGCCGGTAACGCTCTGTAACCCCGCGGGTGTTGCAGTTATCTATGGGTGGCGGTGATCACTTAACATCGCGTGAACCGCCTGCTCGTTTGCCTCCCTCTGACATGAAAAAAAACTAATATATATAAATATTTTCTTTTGTATAATCTAACAGTTGAACTCAAAAACTACGGAATTAATGCTTTAAAGAAGTGCTACATTGTTGCGTTGGTTTTTATTTCTAAAAAATATTAACTTAAAAATATACTAAACTTATAATTATTTTAATAATAATAGTATACTACCAACATAAATATTAAAATCTAAAATACTTAAATTTAAGAAGTTAGCTGGCTGTCATCGTGTGGTAAAGTAACCTTAGAACGAAAAATTATCATTACTATCGTATTCGTAATTTTTTTTTATTAACACAAGGTCTACTTCCTCAAACAACCGTAGTGGCGCTACTTTGGTTTACATAATAAATGGAAGGTTATGATAACCATTTTTTGTGCTCAGGGAACAGAAGACAGGTGACGTTACCACGTTTTATGATCAAGCTGATCCTTAAGCCAAAATAAGCGCAAATTAGATAGATATAAAAACTAGTTTTCATTTCGCTAGTATGTAATAACTTAATTTATCCATAATTTACCCGAAATGAGGGCCATCTCATGTGAATTCCTTCACTCCCGTCATGAAATTTTCATCACGACTTACGTATGAACATAAAAAGCCTTAATGTTTAAGCTCCCTTCTCGTCTAATGTCAAGTCATTTGGCTCCTTTTTTGCAGTTACAGAGACAATCAATTTTTCCCTCCTAACTCACTATAAACTCACTCATTATTCACTGAATGGGCAATTTTCAGCTGATAAATGTGCCTGTCAAGGTGCTAAGTGACATTTATCTCATTTAAAGGTTAGGTGTAAGGCACACCAGCGAACAAAATTGCATTGTGATTTTTATACAATCTCATTGGCGCAGTAGTAGAGTGCTTGCTGCCCCCAGTAAGCAGCCAAGCGGCCAGCAAGTGCCAGCGGGTCCCGGTTCAATCCCCGGCCGGGTCAAGATGGAAAATTATCTTTTACTGATTGGCCTGGGTCTAGAATATATAAAATATAGTATCGTTAAGTTATCCTATATTTTTTTTAATCCTCGAAGCAAATGGCGGTGTTATAAGTTTGACTTCGACCGTGCGTATTTGCGTGCGTGTGTGTATATATATATGTGTATCTTTGACTGCTGTGTGCGACCGTGTGTCTCTTAATACACTGATTTGATTTTTCCATTCAGAAAGACAATTTCGCCGATACAAATTATCTTGTACCGAAATAAAACACAGACAAAAGACAAATATTTGTGTCTGTTATCACAGACGCTTACGTTTGTGGATATTGTTGTAAGTACATAACTATTTCATTTTCGCTTTGGCGTTTATTTTATTCACAATGTATTGATTTTTGCTCTACCTTAGTTTCAATACTGATATAATAAAATATAATTAATATAAACTAGTATTAGTTATTGTTAAATTAAAAAAAACCTGTCCAATATACGAGTCGAATGCAAAGGATGCCGTATCATTATCTACGTATAATAAAATAAAAAAAGCCGCGACTCTTGTATTGGAGTCCTCTTAAATATTTATTTTATTTGATTTTTTTAGTATTTGTTTTTTAGCGGCAACAGAAATACATCAGCTGTGAAAAATTCAACTATCTTTCACGGCTCATGAGATACAGCCAAGCGACTGATAGACAGGCGGACGGTCATCGAATTCTTAGTAATAGGGTCTCGTTTTACCCTTTGAGTATAGAACTCTCAAAATTACTGATCCAGAACTTCATTAAATGCCCACCTTTTGCCTTAAAAATAAAAAAATAAAAATAAAAGGGAAATAATAAACTACGCAACTAAATATACTGAAATCAGAACAAACTCTATGTTAGCAATTAAGCAGCGATTAGTTGTCACTTTTGAATAAATAGCTGTGCAAATAATATTTTTGTTGGCTAAGTTAGGTTAGTATGATCTTCAGTTAAATAAAAGGCCAGATAAATAAATATATAGGGACTATTCATACAGATTGAGTTAGCCCCAAAGTAAATTCGAGATTTGTGTTACGGGATACTAACTCAAAGATACAATATTTTATAATAAATACACACATATATAGATAAACATCCAACGCCCAGGCCAATCAGAAAAGGTCATTTTCCCTCACGACTTGACCGGGGATCGAAACTAGGACCTCTTGAATAGCGGTAAGATACGTTAATAGTTACACCAAAAAGATCGTCAATTAAAGTTATTTTTCTACCCTTGTGACTCAAACCTTAGTATTTTAAGTGGCTACGGAGATCATATTTATGTAAATGGGCGATAGCAGGGAGGGGCCTGAAAAAATGCCGGCTATTTATTTAAATTAAAGCCCAGTTTGCGCCAGAGATTAATGCTAATGACAGCAACGTTTATTTATGTCACATGTTTAATTATAAAAAAGTTAATTTATTTCGGGGCTTCCGTATTAATTAGTAGTACTATTTTTTGTATAGAGTTTATATGTTAAGTAATAAAGTGAATACTAAAATTTTCGTAGTGGTATGAGCCTGCCGCATGCTTGAAAACCGACACCTGAATGGCGGCTATCAGCCGCTATGCTCCGTCCTGTGAGTGGGAGAGCCGGAGGCCCAACTTCCCCGTCCTCCCCATTTAGGGAAGGTGGGGGCTTTTTAAAGACCGGTAACGCTTCTGTTACCTCGTGGGTGTTGCAGGTGTCTATAGGTGGCAGTGATCACTTAACATCACGTGACTCGCCTGCTCCCTGCCTTCCTCTGTCATAAAAAAAAAACAAAAAAAAAAACCATGCAGAACCATCCAAAACGCNNAAAAAAAAGATAATTCTAAAGCGACATATAAATCTACATAATTATTACGTTTCAGTCTTCGATCACCAATTATCGTATGTCGATGGATTAAGTACATTTACTTTACTTATACATATTAAAGTCTAATCGACTTAATATGTCACAGAACAATCTTAGATTGTATCAAAATATCTTTACAAATTCATTGTACTGAGTAAAACCGTAGACGAAAATAGTAGCTTCACAATATTTATCGAACAATTTCTTGCCAGTCTAAAAGTGACATTGAGGACAAAAAAGAAATACAGCAAGGATGAAAAAACAATAGAGCCACAACTGAACCATGTAGAGCATTGTCTTGTCTAGGACGTTCTAGCCTTGTTATGAACGACCCCACTCGAAAATCCATCGCCACGTCGAAAAACGTGATGTCTCATCGATAGATAATAGATTTAAAATGAATTTACTCTCGATAAAAATTACTGGCTGAATATAATTTGATTTAAAGAAAGTAAATAATGCTCGTCTATTTTATAAAAATATAGTTTACTTTGTTTAAAAATTATCGTAAATAGGTTGAGTTAAAATGTAAAAGTACAGTACTGACTGGATTCATAGTGGTATGGAGCCAC
>JADGIL010014282.1:0-20509 GCA_020352625.1 Cactoblastis cactorum
GTGGTGTAGCGGTTAATGTACTTGACTGCTACTCAGGAGGTCCCGGGTTCGATCCCCGGTCAGGTCATGATGGAAAATGACTTTTTCTGAGTGGTGTGGAGCCAGCTACAGGCTTTTTTTTAGCCTGTAGCATGAATGGGCCTGCTCGTCCGGGGAAGTACCACACTCCCACAGAAGACCGACGCCTGTGTGGCGGTTATCAGCCGTCATGCTCCGTCCGGTGAGTGGGGGAGCCGGGGGCCCAACTTCTGGGGCCTGTAAAAAACTTTTTAGTAAAAGTTTTTTACAGGCCGGCAACACTTCTGTAACTCCGCGAGTGTTGCAGTTGTCTATGGGCGGCGGTGATCACTTAACATCTCATGACCCGCCTGCTCGTTTGCCTCCCTCTGACATAAAAAAAGAAGCTAGTGAATATGCAATTACTAATTTTGAACTGTCTGTCTGTAATATGAGAAAATTGAGAGCAAAGATCAGTACTACCACAACATAAAGACCTTTCGTAACTTGACAAACAGTAGCCCGTACAAAATGAAACCATTGACCATTTCAAAGAAATGCTAAATTTAAATGATTACAGTATTGTCTAACATTTCGTCACGTACGATCTCGATTGTCTGCTGGAATGACGCGGCGCATGTCTGCATAACAATATATGGAGAATATGAGCGTGCCTCGCATTGGCTAGTTCGACTAATGAGGAAGGTATTCCAGCCCTATTTTGAAAATATTGTGTTCTTGTATGAAATTGAAAAAGTATCTTACAAATGTTGAATCTAAATTGTCAGATTGACAGACTTGTGCGATTGGTCACTATTTATTTGTTTTGTTATTTGTGCCCCGGTGCTTTGACCAATCTCTGAATTTTAACCAAATTACGCACAGTGTGCTCTTAATCAAATTAGTTACAGTAATTTTGTAGTTTATCGCGAACAGTATGAAGATAAAGATGAGATAACGATCGCCAAAGAAATGCATACAACACTGTTCTATTGTTTATTGCATAAATGCAGGAAGACAGGATGTGAATGAACAGTCGCGTGTATATTTGTTCCGCTTATGCCATATGCCTGTTGTTCTAGACATTTTGTGTCAGTTACGTGTTCTGTCGACTAACTTAATGGAGAATCCTAGTGAAATATAAGTCGAAAAATATAAATAGGCAATAAGTATTTTCCATCCGACAAATATCTTCTTCATTAAAAATATCGCCTTGGTATTTATAAATCAAAATCATGCCAGCCAGTACTTATAAAAAGATATCTTTGCGGATATCTGTTCAAAACTGAACCAAGACATTGTGTGTTAGATGGCTAAATAACTTATGAGACCCTGGTACTCACCCTGTCATTACTACACGTCTGTCTTGAAATTTTAACGATTCATCGGATATCTTGCTGCGGGAGCCGTACATACGGAAGTACTTCGAGCTATTATTGGCCCTTTTGTACTTACCCCCTGGCTTACTCATTTACAGTGGAGTCATCAGATAACTATCGTCCATGTTTCTTAATTTTCTCTGAGAGCCTAGTTCTTCATGCTCTTTCTTCGTTGTTTCTTTGTTATATTCCGGAAATATAACTGCATTTTTTTTTATTACTTTTATGTCTGTATTACTGTCTCCTTTTTGGACTTTTATTTTTGTAAAAAAATAACTGTAACACAATTAAATTTCGTTACACACAGTCAAATTCTCTCACTAAATATTCTCCTTTACTATTACCTATTTCGACCAGACTTCTGTGAGCATTGACTTCCGACTTTCGTCGTCAGATAATATTAAGGTACCATATTAGTGTTGTGACATTAATCTTATTTCTTGAATAACTTGCTTTGATGGTAATTTGGCTCACATTAAATTATTAACATGGAGTAAGTTCGTCACATCGTTTATATTATTTAATTGCTTGAGAGCTTTTTACATTTTCCGATCCGATAAGGGATCAGGTGACAATAGGTGATATACCATGTGTATGGTTCCATAATTATTTTTAGTTGCAAATAAAATATTTGTATAGCGAAAGAGGGCAGTTAGAAAATACCACTATGGGAGAAACGTCGCTGAATTACCCTGTAAAATAGAGGTTGAAAACTGAACGAAATATCGACATATGTATATGCGCGTAAAATCACAGATAGTTCTTATTTTTTACTTGTTCTTATTGTTGTTTAGATGTGGCACATGTATTGTGTTTATGTGTGATATTGAAATGAAACAAATTTAACGGATTTTATCGCGGTTTAATCACTACACACAAAGGAATTTTATACTGTTTTAAATTCTCTATGTGTAACTATTGAGCTCCGACGTTTCGGATACTTTTCAGCATCCATCTTCACGGAAGATGTATGGTACGTGTGTGTGATTCCAATATCGTATCAACGTCTGCTCTCCGATCGGTGAATTCAAAGACGATTTTTCACGATAACTTCTACTATAATTTGCTTAGCAATTGCGGTACCAAGACCTGACTGGTCACACCAGGTCCCAGTTCCTGCTGCGTTAGTGAACTGGTTGCAAAATTCTAATTTGCTATTTCCACACTGAATATAAATTTGTCACCTTAATTTACTACGACTGCTTCTAAGCTTTATAATGAAGCTAGTTTAATGCAAGATATCACTTTCAAATTAACAGTGACAACTCTTAACTGATATTATTCTACATCTACAATTGATTAATGATTATCAAATTTATTTTCCAAGTAACATTTATTTATGGAGTTGTCAGTTAATGTGTGTTTCTCCCCTATTTCTAGTCATGACCTGACCCCTAACGATTAAGAATTAGGAAGTAAATTACAGTCTACATTCTTGATGATTATCAAATTACGCCACTATCTCCAAACTAGTGACACATTAAAGGTATATCAAAAAACGAGACTTTTTTTGATAAGTTAATATTTTTATACTTGTCACATTTCCTAGAGTTGCTTGTGGCCATTAACGGTGATCACTTTTCATCAGGTGACCAGCTTGTTTGTTTTACGCTTACCGTTATATTTATAAAAAAAGAAAAGCTTGCCTTGCTATCATTTCCGTTATTATTTTCGATTCTCTCTTGTGAAAACGAAGAGTCAAACGATAAAGGTTTTTTTTATAATAAAGGGAGGTCAAAGTTACGAACTTTACCTCTATGCTATCAGTATAGATCAGTGGATCCCAAAGTTGTCTGGGCCAAAATTGTTGCAAAATAGTTTGGGAAACCCTGGTATAGATTGTTTTCGAATTGTCACTTGTCTGAGACAAATCACATGGAAGTTTTCTTCAACACATCATAAATAACGAGTCGACAGGTATGCCGAACAGTTTTTCATAGCAAACGAACACTTTCGTTTAGTGAAAACGGTGGGAATCCTTTGTTCTAATACTAAAAACCTTTTAATTACGCATCCCGAGTTTCTGCGCCGATGCATAATTGCTATGAGAATAGAACAGGCGTTACATGTTACATATAATTAGCTCAAATTATATAATGCACAGAATTGTATTAACAAGTTATTCTTTGTCTTTGAGATATTATCCAAATTATTTTGTTTTATTATTTTAAATTGTCGCAGTCTTTTATTAGTTAGCTAATGAATTCTCTTTTACAGTACTTAAGTACCTATATATTAAAAAAATATTTAGCTTTATGACGCTACTTCTCCTATTTTGAATTGCTCTTCACTTTATTATTTTATTTAAAATTCTAAGTCATGGCTGCTTTATTACAGCGCTCACATCTAATAGCCATTTTACTTATATAAACAAAATAAATAAGCAAACTTCCGTTGTATACAGACAAATATTCCATAACTCGTTCAATTCATCTAGAGCCAATTTCACTTGAAAAATAGGTATCTGAAAATTCGAACAATTTATAAAGAAGTAAGGTATGTATCTGTACTCACATTATTTTGGTCAGTTGGGATCGACCGTAGAAAGCGCTGTTAGTGATACGTTTTTTATGAACATTGACTATTTACAAGTACATTTTTTTTTATGTTTTACCTTTTATTGTGAAGTGTATAATGACCTTTATTAAGTTCATTTGTTATATAATAAACATACATTAAATTAAACATTTAAAAAACCCCTACCACAGTATAAAAAAACAAACACGTCATACTTATAACGCCTCTCTATTTGCGTCAGGGCAAAGCTAAGAATACTCTCGATTAGGTTACCTTTCAAACAGAAAAAGAATTATCCAAATCGGTTCACCCTTTTGGAAGAGACAGAATGACACACACACACACGTCAAACTTTTAACACCCCTCTTTTTGCAAAAACAAGAACATTTTATTCATTTTACAGCAAAAACAATAATATTTTTAGTATATATTCAATAAAAGAATAATTATTTGTGATTTAATATTTAAATGCATGTCTAAATGTGTCAAGACCCAAGTTTCTGAATTTTTATCAGGCTGATTGAATTCAACGTATATCACATTTAAACTGTGAGATCAACTAACAGAAAGCAAAGAAATGGTCTATGTTTACAAAGTCAGCCCGTTAGCCTCCTGTTGACCTCCGCCAGTGTTTGTTGTAGAGACATTCTTCCGCGGGTTTTAAGTTACGAGAAGATAGGAAAATTTAAAAAAGATTAGGGTACGTTGGGTACATCATATTTTTCAACAATTCGTTAACTAGATACTAGTTAACGAAAGAACTGTCGTCCGTCCTTAAATTTTTAAAATGAGAATTCTCATCGTTATGTCAATTCGAATAATACTCCCAATAAATTATTATGGAAGGGGGTTTATTTTCGGAATGTTTTCTTTATAAATAATTAGCTTTTACCCGCGACTCCGTCCGCATTAGGTAGTTTTTTTTTAATATTAGTATGAAATAAAAATACTTATTTAAAAAAAAAAACAAAATACCAGACTGCAAATGCTAATAGCTGACTAGAAAGGGGAAAACAAGCTTTACAATTTAGTTAAATCGTATGCAATACACAATGTATATATTTTAAATAATTGCAGCGGGACAAACAAATCTATGAGACATCGTTGTATCTACCAAATTGTCCCGCCTGCAATTGCTCGTTTTATAATGAATAATTTCATAATTTTTTATACTTTCTTCTTAAGGATTACCGTACATTAAATAATTTTGTATATTATTTCCGATCACTAATCCTAAATAAATAATTACGGTTAATCAATTAAATTGTTTTATCTAACACAAGCAAGTTGTGATCGCTCACTTTTACTTCTACAAGTAATCGAATTAATCGATCATGGTCGATTTCTCGACGGTAATCAATTATAACTGTTAATTATGATGTTAGATATCGTTCATCGAATAAACAAAAGCATGTGTTGATTGCTGTCAATCTGATTGATTTATTTTTTATTCTGTTTTTTTATTAAGTCCATAATATGAATAGCTTTTGTTTATTCGCGGCAAATTCACAATATTAGATATTATCTAACGTTTACCTCTCTGTATATATGATTTGGGTACGAAACCCTAAAAACAGACAGACATGCTCACGAGTCCCTTTTAATGGTCCCATTTATACCTTCGGAGTTATCTACAGAACCGTAAAAGAACCATTCAGGATTCGTTATACCCCTTGCCGGCACGAGACAACGATCAATTATATTCTCGACACACAATTGGCGCAGATGTTTCAATTCCAATGCAAATTCGTCACACGTGGTCGTAGATTCGATTCCCGTCAATTAGACTCGCCCACAACGTCCTCGCTTTTATTGAGCCTCGTCATTGCTCTTAAGTCATGTGTACATTTTGATGTCTACATCAGGAGTGTAATATACAATATTGTTTTTCTTATATTCAAAGAAAACTATTCAGAAGCAGATTTATATATATTGTAAGAGAAAATATATCTATCATAAAATTTTAAACGAGTGTTTCGGTGTTATTATGTTTAAAAAAGGGATATTTTACAACCAGATTGTTTCAGAAACTTCTTAGATTGATTTGGCTTGAAATATTTTTAAAACTTTTCAAAATCAAAATATTTATTCAGAAATTAGACCCTCATTGGCACTTTTTCATGTCAAAAGTTAATAAATATTTATATCTTAATCAAGCTTCAGACTACCAGCATTTTAGAACGACACTGCTATGAAGAAATGCCGAAAGAAACTCAAGCAGTTTTGGTCCCTATTATGCCAGAATTATGAAGAATATTATTTATTTTACAATAAATAATATTATTTACTTTACAATAAATAATATTATTTACTTTACAATAAATAATATTCTTCGGCTTCGCTCGCTTCTATTTTAAGGGGATTTCTCTTTTATTGCTTGTCGTAACAGGCACATTTTTCGTTTTTCTCTCATCCCAGACCAGTGTGGAAGGATAAATTAATAATAAAATGTAAAATTATTCCATTGTAAGCCCTAAGCTTATTACTGGTCGGTTAATCTGTCGGTCAACGGTCAATCTCTTAATTGGACACATAACACCATAGACGAGTGAGACGTGAGGCGAGAGCCGTGTTAATGAAATTACATGGTAAGTAACTTCTGCCTTTTCTAAATATTTTATTATCATTACAAATAAAAGAATTACAATTATTGTAATGTTCTTTATTTGAATAACTTATTTGAAAATTTTGATTTTATTTCATTTGTTATTGCATTTCTTTGAAAAACACGGTAATTACAATTGTTTGGTTATGCATAAGAACGTCTTAACGTGTCATGTTCCTTGTTTTTAATAAGTATTGTTCTATTCAATGTGGGTAGGTAGGTACTTATTTTAACATTTATAGTATTTACTCAGAATCTTAAATTTCAATTTAAAATTATTTAATTAAAGATTTTATGTATATTTACCAATTTATCTAATAGTCAAGAATTTAAGTTTATCCCCGTATCATCCCGTGTATCTGAAGAATTGGCGTGGCCCAAATTTCACGCCTATCTTGAAAAATTTAATAGTCATATCACTGTCTGCTTGTTGATGTTAAAGTCGAGATGACCGTGTTATCGAGATAATTAGGTATTTTCAGTAATGCTTTTATCGTGGCCTCGTTGCGTCTTGTGCGTTCGGTAATAACCAAACACCGCGGATTTATCGAAATAGGTTTATGTTTACTTGTAACGTAACATAATACTGTTTTTGTGTGAAATGGGTTTACGTGCCCTACTTTCTTATGTCTTCGGGTGGTCTTTTATCTGTGTAGGTGTGAACCTAAATTAATTGATAAAAGGCATGTGCTGTTAGCGTTTAGAATTACACAAAATGTGTTGAAATGTGAATCTTACTCGTTTTATGATTTAAATGCGCCCTGTGTTTAACGACCGTGAGAAGTAGGTATATAATTTCTGCGGCTGTATTTTATTTATTTTTTGACGTTTTTCTTTTTGTAATATCTTGTTGTACTATTAGTAGTAGCCGGAGTTAATGAATAAATAGTCTAATTGAATAATAAATTGTCTTTTAGGGCGCATACTTCTTATTGATTCCGGATTCAATAAAATAATCATTTTAGTTACACGATTTTTATCATATCGGATGTGGTGACCTTAAACACGTGAGTATAGACAAATAGTTGTTATACACAGGTTACCATAATTGCTTGCAGTTATGTCAACAAGCATTCATCCGAACAATAAATTATAGATGCACCGTCACGCCTAGCCTGTGACATTGGCTTTCTTCAGCGTCTGATAGCGCGGCCGCGCCGGCACACGCACGCCGCCAGTCGCTGAGCGCGCGCGCATCCACGCGACGTACCGCGCCCGCCCGGGCCCGCGACATGCCCGCAGTGAAAGTCTTCAATATATTCGGCGGGCAGAAGCCGACCGAGAAGAACGCCGCATCCCCCTCACCCCCAGGGGCCCTGCAAAAATTCTACAGGACATTCTCAGTCGCTCCCGAAAACTCGCCAGAAAAAGGCAAGAAAGTCACAGCAATCGCCGCTAGCCTCGAAAAGAAAATCGGTGAAAAAAATGAAGTGATTTTAAAAAGTGAGGACTGTGCGAAACCCGATGTTTGTAAACTACACGTGTACGAGAATGTAAATATTAGTGTCGGAAAAAATACGTTGCAACGGGAAAAATTGTTAGAGGAAACCAAGGGATACTCTTCAATTTATGAAAATATCACGGTTGTGCCTAAACCTTCTATCGCAAAAACGGAAAGTGAAGTGTCTGCTGAATCTAAGTTAAACAGAGCTTTAGAATCGTTCGATAAAATATTATCCGAGTTTTCAGCGAGTGCCTCCTTAACGCAAGATATAAACATAACAAAAAGCAATTTCGTTCTGCCTAAATTACAGAAATCAAAAACTTGTAGTATAATAGAATCGCGTTGTATATTAAAGAAAACCAATTCGGACCCACAAAGTGACAGTAAAGCACCCAACAAAGTGGCACGCAATAATTCAATAGACAAAACAACCAGTTTATGGAATCTTGATGACATGAAAGGAAAGGAACTTACCACTCCGCTGATGCCTTTGACATCTACAAACGATAAAATGAATCCAGACAAGTATGCCACCTACAAAATATCGTCTAAAACCCCGTCTCGTACGAATTGCATCAAAGTAGAAGATTTAAAGAAACTGGATGTTAAAACAAGAATATTAAAGAAAACTTTATCTAATCCCCCTTCGACGCCTGTTCCGGTTATACCAAAAACGAAGATGTTGACTAAAAAAGTTGAGAAAAAAGTGAACGATCTAAAGAGAGCAAAGCCAAAAACTTGTTCTGATAATGGATCAACAAATATGAAGTTGAACTTAGAAAGCAAAGACACTCCAAGGTCGCAAATGCAGAAAGCCAAGAGTGTGTGGGAAATTGGAAATGAATCAATAATATTATCAACTAACTTGGAGCGAACAAAATCTACTACTTCTATCGCGGGCTCTCCTAGTAAGATCCCAGTGATAAGAAGTCAAATATCACTTAACAAATTTAGTAGCACCAGAGCGCTTTTTTCTCCCACTCCGGTTGATCTAAATAATGTAGACCAGGCCAGAGAGTGTGCTCAGAAAAAGAAACCTACGAATGCTCTAAGAAAAACCACCGAAAAATTTGATGGCAACAAACAAATAAGACAAAAATCCCAGCTGAGTTTAAAGTCCGATTTGAAAAAACAGTTTGACAAAACTAAGAAAGACGCGACCGATAACAAAAAAACAACACCGTCACCAAAACCAGCGGTGAGGGATTACTCCGAGGAAATAAACGCAGTACGAGCGAAGCTACAACAGAGGAAAATAAGTAACAAACGAGATATTGTAATAGTATCATCGGATTCCAAACGAAATGAAAACGATTTGCTCCCAATCGATTCGACACTGTCACCCGTCAAGTCGATAGTAAAAAAACTGGAGCTCAAAACCGCTCTGGATGCAAAGGCGGAACCGACCCATTTCGTCAGCTGCAAGGTGATTCCAGTCGTGCATAAAGAGATGTGCGTAGCAAATACTACCTTCCACAATCACCTGAGCACACTCGTAGGCCGTCAGATAAAATACGTCGAGTCTAGAGACGATTCCAAAACGTGCTCACAAATCGAAAAACTCGAATTGCATAAACACGTCGATGAGAAGATATCTGACACGCATTCGGACTGCAGCGACGACTCGGGTCACGTATCAAACGACGCGGCGAACGATAACGACCCGGCGTTCGACACCGTGCACGACTTGAGTCCTGTCCGGCCATCTGTAGACGAAGTGGACTGCAAATTGTTCGAAATCCCTAAACAGTTTGGTATAGATTTATCCGAGAATGCAAAGAGCGTGTGTCCTGTGCGGCCCGCGCGGCGCGGCGGTCGAGCCAACGAGGTCGCTAGCGGTACCTGCGCCACCGCCGCTCCGAAAGTGGACGAACAGGTACGCGACACTGTTAACATATCGATAATAACAAATTACAGGTGCAGTATCAAGCTCTTCAGGCGTAAATTACCCAGCATTAACATCGCTCCTCATATACATTAATGAACAAAATATCGAACACTTGTTACTTCTTCTAATGGCAATAAGACCTCAAGCAGGTCGAAGACCTCGTTTCCTATTTTGTCCGCAGTGGCGCTTTGATACGTGCATGCATTATAATAACTGTTATTCAAAAATAGGCGTACATGAAGCAATTGCATTATATGAATTTATGAGTACTAGCGAAAATGCAAACTGAATATTTTAGTATTGAATTATTTAATAATCAAGTAAAAGTCCTTTCACATTATATTATGGCAGCGTATTGTAACACATAATTTATGCGTCGCCTACTGCATAGAGTATTTATTCACAAAAATGTTTAACGAAAACAAATTAATTAAGTAGCTATTTGCATAATCAAGCTCCTGTTTATTTCCGTTTTGATGCAGTTTAAGAGCCATCGGAAGCTAATATTTTCGGGGTCAAATTTTTTGGTCTCGTGTCAATAGCGGCTATTATGTAAACACACCAATCAGCTCTGTCAGTTGGCCAGGCTTTTGCTTAAACGACTAAGTACCTGTCGTAAACTTCCGATCATTGTATGTATTGCGCAACATTCTTTAAACTACATTCCTCTGGTGACACCAAAATTGATACGGTCTTATATAATATTTATAAAATTAACATAAATGAAATTCCATTAATGAACTATTTATATTTCCAACTTTAGTATGATTCAATCTAATGCAGATTTCTTTAGGAGCTAAAGAGCCGATGCACAGTTTTGTGATCTATTTTAGACTATACGTAGACATATGAATCTAAGGTCTAATATTACTTTATCGAAAATACTGTATAGTAATATATACTGTACAGTATTATATTTTTGATGTAATCAAATATCTATATACATATAATAAAATTGTAACTGAGCTACGTCTGTACATGAAGTATTTAAGAACAAAATATATAGGAGCCCTTTATAGGGTCTACAGAAGCCAAAACTATAATTTTTAGAATTTTGTCTGTCTGTAGGTTTGTACACGCATCACACAAAATCTACTGAACGGATTTGGATGAAATCCGATGGCACAGAGATGGACTACGACCTAGAATAATAAATAGGCTACGAAAAAATGTATAGTTCCCGAGGGATATAATTTTTCGTAAAATCTACGCAGACGAAGACGCGGGCATTAGCTAGTAAATAAATAATTATATCAAAGAACTTATGTATCCAATCAAATTCTTCAATTTCTTGTGCATGCCAAATGAGCACTTACTGTTATTTTCCTTTGAGCATGGGCTTATCATAGCAATTTAACTAAAGGTTTTATATTTTGTATTGTCCTATTTAAAAGATAACGCAATTTGTTTCTCTAGATGTGTAATATAATTTAAAAAACAAATGAAGAAAGTCACAAGTTCTTATAAAGGTGCGATTTTAACTTATAAATAAAAGACTTACTGACATTACACATGGTCACTTAATCACAGTACGCAACAGGTGGCCCGCAGGGGTCATTCTTCGGTCCGCCTTTATTTACGCTCTCACTTTCACCAAATGCTCTCGGTGCTTTTGATTCATTTTCCTCGAATGTAGACCGAGCATGCAGCATGCAGGTAATAAATTCAACATTACAGTTGATAATTTACCGAACGCTCGGTCGATAATTATTGTTGTGTAATATCATGCCGGTCTGGAGCAAAGAAAATACGGCAAATTACAACATATAATCATAAATAATTATCTAAAGACACATCACACAAAACAGACAGTTAAGGTGTAAAAGTAATGGATTATTTAATAGGCTTAGGCATAGACTAGTGACTTGTCAATATTTTTGTTTCTTATTGAAATCAATAAGCTAATCCTTTTAAGTCTCGTAACCATTATTTTGGTGTTTTTTTTAAATGAAAGAGGGAGGCAAACGAGCAGGCAGGTCACGTAATATTAAGTGATTACCGCCGCCCATAGAGACCTGCAACACCCGGGGGCTCACAGAAGCGTTGCCGGCCTTTAAGGGATTTATACGTTCTTTTCTTGAAGTTTCCGATTCGCAAGGGACGAAAGACATGATACTAGTATGTATAAACATGTAATAGCAGCCGTTTTTTCTGAGTCAGCGATACAGAAATTTATTACAATTAAATATTTTTTATAAAAATATGCTTATAGTGTTTTTTTACCGTAGCAGTGTTACAAGACTGAAGTTATTTCTGCTCTCCATCGCTCTTATATTACTATCTAGATAAAAAATTTTAAAACTAGATAGACTGCAAAGGTGTTCGATACTGGGAATATTATATTAATTAAAAAGAAAAAACAAGATGTTTAACATCGTTCAAACGGGCAGCATAGGTACTAGAATATTAATACTCCTATCTTTAACCACAGTTGAGTAATCAACTTGCATGCAGCTTGTTGAGATTTCGCGATTTGCATAGAGATAGGACTACACTTTCGCAGATCGAAATGCAGACTTTACTCCCTACGTGATGCGTTGCAAATAAAAACACTTTCCGTTTCCACTTTCTCACACATCACAGTGTGACAGCAAATATTACGTGCGGCAAATTCGTAGGAGACTAGCGACCGCCCCGCGGTTTTACTGCACTGCTGCCGTGAGAATTACGAGATTCAATACTATAATATCACTCCTGGATAAAGTACATTCTAATGCTTAAAGATTTATTTAAATAGAACAAGTAGTTTTGACTACTATCTTCTACATATTTACAAGTAATAATGTTCTTTATGAGTTATAGAAATCATGTTAAATGAAATTGTAGAAATCAAATCATACAATTAATAACATCATGAATATTTATAATTATGTCTTTATTATCTTAGACTCATCCGTAGTCGGAGGTTATTGTTCGATGAAATGCTATATAATTTCTGTATTGACAGTTATTGGATATTTACGAGTTTTCTTGTTTGATTGTTTTGTGCTTTTGTAATTGATCCATCGATTTTAACGTAATTGCTTTTATCCGATTAATATTATTTTCAAATTGTATTTTTAATTACTTTATTAACTTTTATTAACACATCAATTTACTTAAAAATCTTCTTAGATGTTTCTAGGCCCTTACATGGTTCTTTAGCTTCCTTTACCTACATTCATCAATTCATCGATATCTCTAAGGTATAGAATTACTATTTTGGTAAATGCTATGTATAAAAATCAGTTACATAATCAAATCAGGTAACTTGGTTTTAGAGCAACAACAGAGCTACAACCAGTTTACCTCTGCAACCCAAAAGATAAACCAGAACAAAAACTAATAGTTTTATGCAAACACACGGAATCGTCTTGGCTACTGATCCACGGAAATAGTCAGTAGGCTCCCTAACATATTAGTATGTAATATATGTATATCTCCATACACAATCGTATACCATGTCAAAGTGGTTACCTAATCAAGTAGCCAGCAAACTTCACTCGCACGAATGTTCAATGAACCCTTGACTTTGTCAACAACTAGTTATTCAGTCACGTTTCTTATTTCGTATTTGCTTTCGACTATAAATTAGTCGGATCGGGTAGTCCGCCCAATGCTTGGCACGTCCTCGCTTTCCCTCGTACGCGAAAGCTATCCATTGTTACCCTTAACTTGCAACGTTATGTATTCAATTGATTTATCCCAGTAGGAAGAATAATCTTAATCGCTTCTTTAGTTTTAGTAACAAATATTGCTAAATTTATTTTTCCCTTGGAAATTGTGGGATAATAACTCTTTCTCGATAAATGTACTATCAGTGTTAGATTTTTTCAAATCGGACCACATTATCGTGTTCAAGCAACAAACAAAATTTTGCGCTTTATAATATTAGTCTACATTAAGTATTAATTTTCAATTCGATTTCAATTTATCCTTCTTTTGGCTGAGCTTTTAAAAACCTTTCTGTCTTCAGCCATTTTTATGACATATTTATACGATCTGATTTTTGGTTTCCAATATTTGCTGTATAAGTTTGTTCTATGTATGCTTCTTCTTTTTGTTTTAGTTTCTTTAGAAGTAGAAGATGAAGACACTTGGCAAAGCACAGAGAGTTTTATTTGGAGGATATACCCAGGTGTTATTGGTTTGAGCCCTATATACGTACCTCCTTCTGTATCTGCGGTAGGTTTAATATTCGTTTGATACTTTCACATCAATTAAAATCGTTGGAAGTAATGTGTAAAAGTGGAACCTACAACCAGCAGCTAACTGTTAAAAGCGGATGATGATGATGAAAGAACTTTTAGTTTATACTTGTATTAACATTCCAAACATTCTCACACTAATTACGTTCGCTATCTAATGCCGATCTTTCATCTACATGACGACTGTAATTATATCTGTCAAATATCATTGTCCATTGTTGTTACTCTTACTCGTATTGATCAAGAGAGTCAAGTCATTTGATAGAATTTCTATTTATAATGTTAGCGATCTCTAAATCAATCATATAGATATGCTTTTCACCGTCAATTTGAATGTCTACGTTTTAATTTATATAATTTAACTTCAAATTGAAAGTTTTTGATCATGATACTTACCTGAAAATTCGTTATTGAATTTATTGCGTTTTCTGAAACTCCATGTAGAGGAGCAGAAAATTTTTATGAAAATTAAAAGAAATATTTCTAGAAAGTTATTGTAATACTTTTATTATATTCATATACCTACAGTTTCTACAATCTACATCGAAATAATAGCAATTATTATGTCCAATTGTAGTGTAATACATTTTATTGTATTGTCCGGCCGCGGGGAAAGTCTATCGTTTAGAATGCGGGCTTCCTACGCCAATGATTGACTAACACAGTCCACAGCATATCAAAACATACAGTTCATTGAAAATTCACTTTTATTACCATAGCACAGAGATCCTTGAATAGAAACTAAACCTGTAGTTGAATGTTCATTGTGCAAGAATTATCAATAGCGCATAAGATAGAAGACTCGTATGCGAATCTTCTATTAACACTTACGACTGAAAAGTTTAAGCTGCTCCTACTAAAAATTTTATTTCTACAAACTTTTAAGCTTTTTTTTCAAACCTTTAGACAAATTATATTTTCCATTTGCGTTGCGAAGAAGGTAGACGATTTGACGGTAGTCGCTCTGAGTAAAGACTAGTAACTTCACCAAATTTTAAACTATATAGGTGAGTTTAGGTAGCGAAACCCCAAATCTGACGCCACTGAAGATATAGCTAGGAATACGCTCGAATGGTGATGATATGTTTTATGCAAACATGTGTTCTATCATAAAATAATACACGTCAAATTTTAACCAATTCTGATACAAGAAGTAAGAAAATATTATATATTATTGACACTAATTTAATATGATTTGGTGGCGACTCCTCATGATACTCTCATTTATTCAATGTACCCATATTAAATCTCGCTAGCTTAAAAATAAAAAAGAAACTCAATGTATTTTTGTCGTTTAAAATTTTTAATAGCTTCTGCAAGTTCAATATGTGATGTGATGTGATAATTGTATTTATTTATATACCTGTCTGAATAGGTATGTTATTTGAGGATTCCATCCACTAGGTTTCTACTGGTCAGACTTGAAAGCCAACTTGTTTTAATAAATCAGAATTTCCCTCTATCAAAGCAGTGTTAAATGCAACGTAATGGTTTATCTTACTTGTAATAATTCGAATGTTTTACTGCAATTATTGAAACTGTATAATTTCAATCCTGATTGAAACATTAAATAACACATTTTTTTACAAAATTTAGTGCCTTTAAATGTAATTTCTGGAAAAAAGTCCTTATATTTGATCGAATAGATCATGATTTTCTAAGATCAAGACATATCGAGATAAATTCGAATGTTATTCCTTCGAACTTCGTTACTAGGTTACAGTATTGATTGCTGAATGGTCTTGTTGTGCAAATTGTCCGAGTAATTTTGCTAGAAGGTGCTAGTATATCTACAATTATTTAGGGTTGTCTGTAACTAGTTATTGCTGTCTTGAACAACAGCATCGTATAAATTTAGAACAATGTATCTGTGTCTGTGACAGATAACATACATTTTCATTACTGTACGATACTATACATATTGTTATGTATTGCCTTTTAATTGAAATAAAAACAATATTTTTTTCTAGCCAAATCATTTACTTATATATTTTAACAAAGGTTATAATTATTTAGCAAATTCCCTATTCGAAATCTATTGACGTTTTTATCAAACATGATTTGCTCGGAATCCTTCACTGAATATTTACACATTAAAATCTGCTAAAATAGTAAAATTGTACGGATTATTTTAATGTGACTTTAATCTTAAATATAAATATTATTTTTTTCTAAAACCTAACAATATTCTTACGCATAATAGGTATAATATGATGTTTCTTATCATTGTTTAACATCTCTGTATATACCATGTTCTAAGAAATAAATAAAATTAAAAAATATATACGTATATATAAATTTCCATTATTATAGTATTGGACAACCCTACATCCGGCAATTTGTTGTTCGGCAGGTGGGCAGTAATGACGAGCGATTCGCATTTCGCCAACACAACTAGTACAAGTGCGAATTACGAGATAAACTTTCGCTACTACAACGAATACCGACCGATGGGGACCTATTTTCTACGCGCCAGAGAAATCGATACTCTTAATTATATTTATGGACTTATATACTTATGAGTTATAATAAATATGGTAGCTCTTAAATGTCTTACTGATGATACATACATACGTGCATATTGTCACGGTTACGTACATCCCTCGCCATTAGATGGCGCTGTTCATAATTTTAACTCGCTGTGATTTATCTTTTAAATTTCTACAAAAGTTTGAAATAACAATTTCATCGCATCAGTATAATATACATTGTGTTTGTCAATTTTTGCTGTCTCAGTCTATCTCAATGATTTGACTGAGATATTTATTGTTTTATTATAAGACTAGCTGGCCCGAGCCCATTTCTTTTATTTTTTATGACAGAGGGCGTTGAGCGTTTATTATAAAAACACAAAGTACTATATACATATGTATATGTATATATTGCCTCTATATTCTCTCTCTCTACTCTATATGTATATTATATTTACCTCCCTCTGACATAAAAAAAAATACTTGTTGATTACTTAATTAAGAACAAAATACCGTAATAATCTTTCACAACATAAAAGCATTTCTCACAATCTTATAGTTAACCTTTTCTTAAATATATTGGGTTTTAACATTTTTAGTTAATCACTTGGCGACCTTTAAATATTGAATTGGTTCCATACTTTTTAGTATTCACCGGAGACGATTTTTAGGATTCCGTGCGCAAAAGGTAAAAAATTCTGCCCGTCCCTCTACTTATCTGTCTGTCTGTCACGAAGGTGTTTATAAGCTCCAGTTACGATGTTCATTATCGTATTATTTTCGCTGTCGATCGAATTCTTTCGAATGTTCTCATAATATTTTCAATTATTCACTCGAAAATCGATTGTTATCGATATAATACGATTATTTAACGTTTATTGAATCGAATCGAGATTTCGAGTCGTTGTTTAACATCACGTAGCTGTGTACGTTATTGGATGTATCATTTCAGTTTTGAACTTTACTCGTGCAGTAATAAGATTGATGATCGAGTGAATGTTCACATATACATGTTCATTTTATCTATACTGGTTTATGTAAGATGTATTGATGCATCACTGTTTCCATTGAAATAATTTTCGAAACACACTATTTCCACTTTCGATTGATTATTACATTTAATCGTTCTTAAATGAACTTTAAACATAGTTAGGTTAGTTAGTTTAGATACATTTACGTCTCTTACGGTGTAGACAGTGCCAAATTTCGTGAGAGATGGAGGCCACGCTTAGATTTATTAGTGGCCTTATTGGTGGAGTGTAAAATCAAATAATAGTAACAGGTTTCTAGTCCATCGCTTATGAGAAGAATTTCGTTTTAAGTTCGCTCCCTTGATTGTCATTTACAATCTTCCCAAAGAAAAAAAAACAGCTGGTACTTACATTCTACGTTTTTTCAGCCTCAGGCCAACAGGAAAGTTTTGTTGATTAGTTTTAGCTATAAATCCTACTTCCTACTAATATTATAAATGCGAAAGTCTGTGAGGATAAAACCATTGGCCGGATTTGGATGAAATTTGACAGTAATATGGGTATTATCAGAATAACATATAGGCTACAATTTGTAGTGATTTTATTTCTGTCGTATTAATTTTGGTCGTAATATAACGATACATGTCAATTAAGTCGGGGAAAAAAGAGCCTCCGAGTGCTATTTTGGCGAACGCTGCCTAAACCATTGGAGTTACACTATGGTGATGTACCGTAGGATTGTTTATCTTTAATAGTTCTATGTTGCAAACCAGTTTCCACGCGAGAGAAGCCGCGGGTAAAAGCTAGTTTTTTTAATGAAAGAGGGAGGCAAACGAGCAGGTGGGTCACGTGACGTTAAGTAATCACCGCCGCCGATTTACTGTGATTTATAGTTCTAAGTCAATAACTGATATGATGTATACGTTATTATCATGCGCTCCAGTCTATTTATCATGCGTTGTAGTCTATTTAAGTGTCTACCGTAAATTAACATGGCTAATTATCAAATATTAATTGTGTATTGTTTACGTTAATATGCGCCAACATTGTTTATAAATAGTTCATTATTACTAGACACTATTATTTGTTTGTTATGCTACGATTTACTGTCATCACTATATTTTGTCGTATAGACATGATCATTTATAATAAACTAGCTTAAACCATGTAGCTTCGCTCGCGTCAAATATATATATATATATTTTATGTCAGAGGGAGGCAAACGAACAGGCGGGTCACAAGATGTTAAGTGATCACCGCCGCCCATAGACAACTGCAACACCCGTGGGGTTACAGAAGCGTTGTCAGCCTGTAAAAAAACTCCGGAGAAGTTGGGCCTCCGTCTCTCCCACTCACCGGACGGAACAAGACTGGTGATAACCGCCATTCAGGCGTCGGTCTTGAAATGAATAAACCCATGTCACTCTCCAGCCCTTTAACTATTTCTACATAAAAAATCGCACTAATTCGTTGCTCCGTTTTGACGTGAAAGACGAATAAACAAACACACTTTAACATTTATAATATTAACTAGCTAATGCCCGCGACTTCGTCCGACCAATGGATACCTTGTCATCCCCTTGCTCGGTTACAATAAATAATATCCCTCGGGAACCGTACATTTTTTCGGGATAAAAAGTAGCCTATCTTTGAATCTAGGTCATAGACTATCGCTATGCCTAATTTCATCCAGATCCGTTCGGTAGTTTTTGTGTGATGCGCTACAAACAGACAGACAGACAAACAAAAATTCTAAAAACAATCGTTTTGGCTTCTATAGGTCCTATAAAGAACCCCTGTATATTTTTTTCTTAAATATCTCCCATGTACAGGCATAGCTTAGTTAAAATTTTATTTTATGTATAGATAGGTATATAATGTTACGATTAACGGACGAGCGTGTATCAAAAGATGAATGTGGAGGAAGCGAAAGAAGTATGTCAGGACCGTAGTAAGTGGAAGAATTTTGTCTGTGCCTACCTCTATGGGAAAGCGGCGTGATATGTATGTATGTATAAGTATATATGTAAATTAAATTTATAAAAATCATTCCTACTCATCTGTTTTGAAATAGAAATAGCCATGGCTTATAAAACATGCATTCTCACAAATTAATTATCATCTACGGCGTACTATTTAATAAACATAGACAGTTGCTGCCTACACGATCTAGCACTTCTCACAAATAGTCATAAATTACCATCCATATCTTTCAATACATATAAAAAGATATATGTAGGTATATGTAAAAACAAGATGACGTTTGTAAGTCTAATTTCTACAACAAATTAAACTCGTAAACGACTTGATCAATATTGACAATGTTGGCATTGTACTCGTAATACCTATTTAAAAAATAAAGAAAGGTATAAAAGATGAGAAGTTCCCATAATTCTCAGGGGAACGCGGGCACAACTAGTATCATAATAAAAAACAATGTCGACTTCGTAACAAAACTTATAATTCAAAAACTGTTGGACCGATTTTGATGCAAACTTTTGACACGGATACCGAGCACTTTATTAGCACGCACTTAATAGCAAAATTCTTACAAGAGCAAAGCCCCAGGACGCAGCTAGTAGATCTGTTGAATAGTTCTAAGTCTTATTACTATGTCGGACAGGTAGCAGTCCAATAGGTGATATAACCCCGCTGAGTTATGTAGGTCACTATTTTATACGGTCATGCGCAGATTCACAATGCACTTTGTCGTGACCGGCTGTTCGTTTAACATGGTCATTGGTTGCATTGTAATGGAGTAATAGAATAATACTTTTAACTGTTAACAAATTGACTTAGATATGGCATAACATTTTTTCATTTTGGAACGTTTTTCTTATATATCTACTAGCTAATTCCCGCGATTTCGTCCGCGTAGATTACTTAGGGGCCGTTCAAGTATTACGTAAGCACTATAGTGGGGGTCTTTGATTTGCTTATTTCGTATGACATGGGGGGTAGGGGGGTCAAGATGATGATTACGTCATCGATAGTTATTTACTTTTTTACACGCATGGCAACCCATTTGAGGAGGGCGAAGAAGTTAGGCC
>JADGIL010014287.1:0-10903 GCA_020352625.1 Cactoblastis cactorum
TTAACTTTCAATGATACCAAAACCAGCCCGATACAAATACTATAGCCAAAGATATTTTATTACAAGTTCATACATACTATAATGCGAAAAGACTTTTTCCCCGACCTAATATGATAATAAGTTCTAATAATTTGAGCAACAAATAAATTGAGATCATTTATTAAATTAAATTGTAATTCGGCACTTTATATTAAAATAATAATAAAACATAATTTACCAATAATAATGTGCCATATGGAAGATCACTGAGCATCGACATAGCTTTAAAAATGTAATCCTACAAAATAATAATATATTTTATTAATACATTAATTAATTAATAATAATTATTATTATTATATGAATTAATTTACACAATATTCTGTTGATATGGTCAGAATTACTATTTGGCTATACAACTACCTTATCAAATCGCGCAGTGCAACTTTTCTGTCATAAACAGACAGACGAATTACATGATAATACTGATTTTATTATATACTTATATCACTAAAGAAGATAAGAAAGGGTTATCATTATTTTTTTCTATTAAACACAAATGTTGGACGGAGAAATCCAACCTAAAAACTGATTTCGCTATTGAATAATTCTAATATTGTATATATAGTTGTTCCTACAAGGAAGTATCTTTGTAAAAAAATCTTTTTAGTTTGGTTAGAATTTAGTATCATCTAATTTGAATGAAAATGTTGCTGAAAAATTAAATTACGGGTATCAATCATCATCTTGAGTTTGTATAAACCTATCTTAGGGTTGGTTCTGATTTGAGTAAGTAGGGGCCTTGTTTGGGTTGCGAAAGTTTTGTTATATTTTGTCGGTGTGTTTTTAATTTAATTACTTGTTTTTATATAATTAATTAATTTATAACCATGCCACTTTTATAAAGCAACATGCTTATAAATTGATCATTGCAAAAAATTTTAAAAACGATTAGCAAGTTTGTTGTAATAGAAGTAAGTACTAGTAATTAAAATATTTCTTTGGTGTTATCCTTGATATCTATACATTATTAATTTAATTAGATAATTAAATATTATTATTTATTAAGGTACTTACGTAGATTAGTTTAGATTTTAAAGTAGAATGTGTAAGGTTGTACCTTTTTTTTACAGCCATAATTATTTTTACTAATTCAACATTTAAAAATTAAAATAATCACAACCTTAAAAGAACTAAAGTTTAATAATATCTTTTTTGGCATGAATAATTTATGTAATACTGATCAATGACTAGAATTATTTATATTTTTACATAAGCGCAAAGCATCATAAATTCATTTATTTCACATTATTCTAATAATAAATTTACTAATTTATGATGAGTTTATATTTTTGATTATACTATTAATCGCTACTATTAATAATAATATAATTATTCATTATACTTGCATATGATATGCTCTATTTATCTAATACTAATATTCACATGACATAAATACATATTTTCTTATACTATCTTATATGAAGTATTAGTAATTAAGTATTAATTATTTGGTCGTCTAGTAGATCTCATAAAATTATTAAGTAAAACGTTTCGTTGTCCCATATTGTGTGATTAGAAATTAATATAAAGTCCGATAATGATTGATTGCTTCTAGTTTCGTTTTATCTGATTAATGTATGTTGATTTTGGATTATCCGATGGTTTTGGTGTTGGTTGGTAGTACGTAAATTTTGGTAAACATCAGATTTTTCAAATGACTATACATAACATACTTTTTAAATACAAATGTAACGAAAAAATAGTTTTTTTTTGCATTCAAACGGGGCTATCTTTTTTATCATATAGAACTGCAAACGAGCAAGCGGGTCACCTGATCGTAAGCAATTACCGGTGTCCACTTATGGCAAGATTGTGGCTAGCTTGGTTAAAATCATTGTTACTCGAAGATTTTGGATATGAATCAGCTGTATAATGTCAAAATTGAAAAGATGTAAATAAGGTTTTTTAAGTTTAAGTTTAAGAGAAATCAAGCTACCACTCATTCCATAGGAGTTTAAATTAAAATAAATTTTGTATAGTGAAAAAAAAATAAAAAAATAGAATTTAATATGTTGAGAACTTGAGATCTACTGTGTAAAGACGACCAAATAATCTAAAGGCTAGGTGCCGCACTTCAATATTTTTCGGAAGGCCTTTCTAAATTCAGGGTTGAAGATGGTATAGATTACAGGGTTGAGGAAGGAGTTAATGTAGCCCAGCCACGTGGTGAGGATGAACGTTGTCACACCTGGTGAGAATGGTAACTGGAATTTGTCACAAATAGCACCGAGTACGGAACACGTGAAGAATGGCGCCCAGCAGAATAGGAACACACCTGCAAGTATAAGAATTGGTTATTTAAAAAAAACCGAATGCCGTCTACAATTTTATTTATATTAAAAACGCAATCTTTTTGAGTAATTGGGGAAAATATAAAAACATATATCGCCTAGTCATTTATTGGAAATCATAGATACTTTATTTATATTCTAAAATATACCAAAAACAAAGATCAAATTGATTTAAATTAACAAGTTTATTGGATCACCTTAAATTTTTTTCCTTTCAAGGAGCACACATTAAAAACAATCTCTGATGAAACTAAGTCAAAAATATCCATTCGCAGTTCCTCTTACCTAACACAATAGCAAGCGTCTTAGTAGCCTTCCTTTCCTTCTTAGCAGAAGACTTTTCCCTCTTCTTCTTGCTGGCTTTGTTGGCCTTGTAGATGGTGAACCGGGCTGTAGCAGCACTAGCCTTGCGTTCTTTCTTCGCTGAAGATCCATCACTAAGGTCATAGTGGCTTGTCTCGTGTTCGTCTTCTGAACGCACTGCTAAGGACACGTTTCTGCAATATTGGCCTAAATTAGTTCATGTACATATTACTGGAAACTAACAAGACAAAATTCAGAGCTTTGTCTGTACATGGAAGATATTAAAGGGAAAACATGTGGGGAGAGTCTTTTTAGGTCCTATAGAAACCAAAACATCTTTTTTTGAATTTTTGACTATCTATCTGTCTGTATCACAGTTGTATTGTAGGTAACTCATAATATAGCGTTTGTTTGTCCTTAATACCCCTCTTAGAATCCGAGATATTGATAATAATGTTACGCACGGACGACGTCACGGACATAAGCTAGTTCTATATACTTTAGGAAGAACAAGAAAAAAATGTTATTCTAGAGAAAGAGGATGCTATTGCCCAATTTCTCATTAACTATTATCAAATGTTATTTATCAACAACATTTTTTACTTGTAGTGACCTTACTTCAATGATGGGGGCTTAAAGAACACTGAAACTAAATCAGAATGTTACCTTGAATCAGTTACTAACTTCGCAGTTTTTCCGTTCTTCTTCCACTTTCCATCGCAGCCCATGTTCTTCAGGACCGTGGCATCTTTCAATCCCGGGGACCCTGGGGGAGACATGTGTTCTCTGATGGTATCTTCTAGATTGGACGGTGCGTAGCCTGAATCATTATTCCCGTTTGGATCGGGAGGTTGAGACTTGAGGTTTCTCTTTGGTGTGCTAAAACAATTGAGTATTATCATTATGTATACATAATTACATATAATATGCAAAATAGGAGTGGATAGATCCTTACGTCCTAGTCTATTTGTATCATCATCATTATTAAGCCTATGTAAGCCCCCTGCTCGGTATAGACTTTCATTGTTCACAATGTTCTACATCTGAATTATAGCTATTTAATTTCAGTTAAAAAATAATTATTCTATATAGCAATATATAAAAATTATTCATTATCCGATACACATACGTACATACATATCTCATGGCCTGAGTTTTTAAAGATAAAAATGGCTTTGAAATTGTTTGGAAAGTAAAGCTGGAAACGACATCTAATTTCAGGTTTCACATCAAGACAGTTTAAACTCAAAATATGGTTAAATTACACATGGTAGGTTTCCAATAGTAAAGCGCAATACAATTGCAATAATAATAATACATAATAGACCGTTAGTTTAGTGTTTTTATCTAAAGACGACAACACAAAAATAACTAATAACTAATTCTGGTATAAAACGATAAATTTTGCGTTATTTCTACTTAAATCCCTCAATATTGACTAAGTACTAAAAGATGAATCAGTGAATCGTTAACGACAATTGGATCAGAGATATCAACTTTCTCAAATCGGAATCCATTTCAAGTTAAAATAGAATTCGAAAGTCATAAAAAGTTAAGAATCCCCAATTTCAGCTATTTTCTGCGTTATTTTTTACGTCTCTTTTGCATAATTAACTTTTTAAGAACTCATCAAGTGAAGATTTGATCAACTGTTCATCATAACAATTCAGTTATCAGATAAATCTTAAGAGGAAACCCAAATTATTTTTGACATAATAAGGCTCAATTAATCATAACTACAAATGCATAAGCCCGTCTGCTGATTAATCTAAGGTTTTATCAATCAGTTTTTTAAATTTTTTGATATAATTTGGTAAATGTAATCTTTTATAAAGAAAGGGCAATTTTTCGGGCTCTCGCCATTAAAATTTTGCGCCTAAACTAAGTAATTTTAACCGTGACGACTGACAAATTCGTTTTTAAAATAAAACTATAAGTTTATACTTCAGTTAAAATAGCCCATGATAACTAGGTATCTTTGTAAAAGTAACAAAAACACTAAAGCCTTTTCTTCGGTGGATAGGTAAGAGTAATTTTTGTTTTGATGTTTTCATAATATGAAGAGTTGCTAAATATTAAATATTACTAGAAAATCTTAGGAATTCCGTAAATCAGGTTATTATACTAACATATACCTTTTCTAAATTTCAATATTTTATATCTATTTAATAGATTTTCTGCAGTCATTAGAAATTGTCAGTAGATGTCAGTGTGTTAGAAGTAGATTTATAATAAAAGTGTAAAAGATAGTCTTACTTAGCTGTTTCTTCAGCGACTGTAGCCAACATGAACTCTGTCGATTTGTCATTAGGAATCACGTGACAGTCGTCGGTGTCCGCCTCCAAATCTGCTGACCTTTTGTCGAAACTGCACAATATAGAAAATGATAATGGAATCTTTTTTTACTACCATAATAGCAAACGTTTTATTTTTAAGATACCTACGTCAGAATTATGATAATTTTTGTGGATATACAAAAAATAATAATTCTACATTAACAAGCGCTAGAAGCGATGTTTGCCACATTTCTTTAATTTAATAAGTGATCCTTATCTATAGAAAGGGTGTGCATAGAAAGGTGTATTAAAAACCAAATGAGTATATATATTTTTATGGCAAAAATGTGACTTAATTAAACTCAACGTTTGTATTCAAAACAGACTAAGAATACAAAAAAAGAAGAAGATTTGAACAAGCGAAAGCTTTTCCAATAAATAAAAGATACATATATAGTACCATGTCTTTTTCCTTTACGGGGAGATAGGGTCAACAGCTGCACTCGAAAACTACGCCTGGCAAAATGGCGTGAGTTTGTGAATAATGCAGACAAAGAATATTTGTGGAACTCAAAGCCTGCAACGATTCCCTGTGGCAGACGATTACCGATCCAGGAAAATTAATGCATTCCTTAGGGAATGCCTGCTAATATAAAAGAAGAAGGAATATCACGAATAATACTCGGGGGTATAATGACAGGACCGTCTATGTAAATGTTAAGCTGATATATAATTATAATTTTTATTGGACTGTTGTGGAATATTTGTCTAGATTATAGCGAGAAAAAAAATACACTGAGCATGTTGTTTGTTATCAAAAAGTATCATTAAAATAAACTGTTCTGTAAAATGACTTCAGATACTATCAATTTATTAGGCTTAATTAGGTTTTAATTTTTGATTCAGAAATATACAAAAGCAATTAATGTGCTCTTCGATAAGTTGAAAATAAATTGAAAACACTATATACCTATTTTCATAACACTATCATCGTGTTATAAAAAAAGTAACTCGCATGCGAACACAATAACTAAGCGATTATTCTCTCCGCATTTTTATAACGAACAATTTATTCTTGAATGTAAAATAAGTTGTTAAATAATCCTAAAAAGCCGGCCAAGTGCGAGTCGGACTCGCACACGAAGGGTTCCGTACCATTATCTATGAAAAACTACAAAATAATCACGTTTGTTATATTAGAGCCCCCCTTCAATATTTATTTAATGTTAATTATTCATATTTAAAGTTAATTTATAAATACTTATTCCATGAATATTTCAAGCATCTAATTATTGCCGTTATCAATATAGAGCAGATTGCAGCAAAAAAATCAGGATTGTTGTATGGGAGCCCGAATTTTCAAATTTTTATTTTATTATTGATTTAGTATTTGTTGTTGTAGCGGCAACAGAAATACATCTTCGGTAAAAATTTCAACTCTCTAGCTATCACGGATCATGAGATACAGCCTGGTGACAGACAGGCAGACAGACAGCGGAGCCTTAGTAATAGGGTTTCCGTTTTACCCTTCGGGTACGGAACCCTAAAAACGCTTGTAAATATATTTTCACATAACTTGACGTTTTACTAGCACCTTTAGCTAGAAAAGAAAAATGTATTCGAAAAAAATGGCGACATAAGCATTATTTATGTGGCATTGAGGCTTCTGAAGTAGAAATAACTATTGCGTGAATTGAATTGATAAGAATTGTATCTTTCCAGAGTGAAATACGATACAGGCGTATTTATTTTCTATTGTAGTTGTGTTTCATTTTTACTTATGATAAGTATCAGATCTAGAACACTGTTATTCTCTATGTGATTTCTTAAAATTTAGAGACTTTACTTTTTACCCGATTGCAGCAGAAGGAGGGTTATGTTTTTCGGGCGTATGTATGTAGATTTCTATGTTCCCTCCTAGGGCCTAAACGGCTTAAAGGATTTAAACTTATGAGGTATCATTGGAATCGTCATGAGAGTGCGAGTGACACTAGATACATAAAAAATATAAAAATTGCAAAATGGCGACTTTATGACGTCATAAAGTGAGGATGAAATAAATTTTCCCCTCCAAACCCATTGAGTGGGGTATCAAAATGAATGCCCTTCAATGGCGATTCTAAATATATACATATCTTGCTGTTTTTATTAGACTTTTCGTACTAAAAAGTCTAAAATAACAAACAAATCTATGAGACATCGTTGTATCTACCAATTTGTCCCGCCTGCAATTATTCAAAATATATACATTGTGTATTGCATACGATTTAACTCAATTGTAAAGCTTGTTTTCCCCTTTTTAGTCAGTCATTAGCATATGCAGTCGGGTATTTTGTTTTTTTTTAAATAATAATTTTTTTTTAGGGCTTTATACAAAAATGGTTAAACGGGAGACCAATTACTAAGACTTTGCTGTCTGCAGTCTATCTATCTGACATGAGGCTGTATCTGATGAACCGAGAAAGTTACTTAAATTTTCAGATGATGTATTATTTACCGTTGTACCACAAATAAAATATAAATATTTGTAAGGTCCCCCATACAACAAACTTTTTTGCTTGTTTTATTGCAATTTTTTAAAGTAAATAAATACGGAACTTTTCGTGCGCGAGTCTGATTCTCACTTGGCTGTGTATTATTATACGTATGTATGTTTGTGTTTCCTATGAATGAAATAAATATAATCTAAAACTCGTTTGTTTTTACGTAGTTTTAGCACATATTTTTTTAACAATGATTGTAAAGCATGGCATAATGTACATTTTAGTGAAATTGATTTAATGATAGGAAGGAACTCCATTAAGATTATGTAAATTCTTTGTTTTAAGGTAATTTATTAATTTCTGTAAACAAGAAATTTATACTGCTACTATAAATATTAAAAGGTTCTATTAATTTTTATGGTCTAAATAAGTGTATGATGATAAGGTAAAATTTCAATATTTTTAAGTTATGACTCGGGTTTAAATTAAAACTTATCATGTTTCTCATAATTATATTTTTATAGTGTAGTAAGTAGTACTTAGTAGTACTTAGTACAGCAAACAAGTAAGCAGGTCACTTAATGGTAAGTGATCACCACTGGCCAATGCTTATGGCCAACTAGGTGTGACAAGAGTATCTATTACTGGCTTTTCAAGAAAATATAGACTTGTTTATTAAAGGCTTCAATGACAGCTGAAAGTTGATTCCACAGTTTAGTCGTACGTCCTACAGATACGTATCATGACTTTATACCTTATCGGGTAGACAGATTCAAGAGTCGAGAAATTCGAAGGCCACGCCTAGCAAAATGGTACATACGTGGTAGGAAGTCTCATTTAAGTTCATTTTTTGTACTTTCATCTGTTATTTACATACCTATCTTCGTGATCATCTTCGTTGCTGCCGGATCCTGTGTTGGTCGGTCTGTCTTCATGCAGGGCGGTTTCAGTCAATCTTCTGGTCTGAGCAACATTTTCTATGACAACCGCTGCAGTAGCACCTGTCGTGGGGTCACCTGATACTGGCGGTTTTTTGGCTGCCCGCTGCTTTTTCGCTCGGTTTCTTAATGCCTAATATAAAAAAATATTATTAAATTAAGTCTTAAAGGCTATTTTAAAAAAAGAAATTAAAATTCACATAAAAACGATCAAAAAATACAGTAAAATATATTTGACTGCAAATTTTATTTTTTATGCCTAAAAAATTGTAATATTAATTCATTCAAAATAAAGTGTAAATAAGAATGTAGTACTCTGTGTTGCAGGTGTCTCTAGGCTGTTCTCACATGAGGTATTCTCTTAAGGTATGCTCTTCACATGAGGTAGATATAGATTTGACAACTCAGGCGGATAAATCAAAGCCTAGCTTGCCTTACAAATATAATTTCAATAAAGATTTTTTTAAATAGGAATAAATAAAATCACCAATCATCAATGAATCTTTTTTTTATGGCAGAGGGAGGCAAACGAGCAGGCGGGTCACGCGATGTTAAGTAATCACCGCCGCCCATAGACACCCGCAACACCCGGGGGGTCACAGGAGCGTTGCCGGCCTTAAGAATCATCTGATTATCCGAAAAGAAAGATGATTCTGTGCTTCGGAAGGCACGTTAAGCTGTGGGTCCGCAACGCAATCTAGCGTTTGAATAAACCAATCCTAGGATTTGTTCTGGTTTGCCCTTTGAGTTGCAGAGGTCAGATGGTAGTCGTTCTGTGTTAAAATCAGTAACCTTACCGAATCTCCTAGATTAGGTAGCAGACCCCGGTCTCTGAAGCATCACTGCTGATAATGCAACCAGGATAACGCTCGGATGAGTAAGTACATATAGCACACGAGTCAAAAACAACAACAAATCACAAAGTCAACCCAGTATATTAGGCACTAGCTTATGCCCACGACGTCGCTCATGCATAACTATGTAGTCAATATCGCGACTTATCAAAATGCAAGCTACGCTTTATTTTAATTCAGACCTTCTACGAAACAACTATGAAAACCGCATCGAATTCATGTACAAAAATACAGAGGACAGAAAAACAAAATTTTTAAAAATATTCTAGAATTTTTATTTATCTGTGTTTCCAATATGTTTTTTTCTTTAATATATTCTTTGTACACACATTGCCCAGTAACAAATTCATTATATGTATAGATTACAGTCAATTAATCGTAAGAAAATGAAATTAGATTATAAATTTATCTAATAAAAAATACTCCTTCTATCCTTTTAAGTAAGAATATCATTTACATAAAATATTTAGCAATAACTCATGAGTCTTCTTATATAGAAACGTTAAAATAATTTTATTATAATAATTTTCCATAACTCCTTTACGCCAATCATTCTTAAACGTTATTGTTGGGGCAAACAGTACAGTACGGCTATCAAAGAGTAAAGTTATACGGCTATCATGAGTTTTTATGACAGATCGCGATACGTGAGCAAGTCTCGTTTTTAATACAAATGTTTAGTTCTACCAGTGACCGCCAGTGGCTCTGTACATTTTTTCCATATAAATTTTTGTCAAAGTGAGACGTGCTCACGTAAAGTGATTAATCATCAAAACTCATGGTAGGTGTACTGATACTATGAGTTTTTACGACAGATCACGACATGTGAGAGCTTCTCGCTTATATTACTAATTTTTAGTTCCAACAGTTTTTTTTTCTATATAAATTTTTGCCATAACGGGACGTGCTCACGTAGCGAGATCTGTCATAAAACTCATGGTAGTTGGTACAGGAAATTGGAACAAGGATTCATAATATACTCGTACTTATTTGGGCTCAAATTGAATTGTTCGTTTTATGACTTGTCTGAAGACAATATACCTAAGTCTTCTTTTATATTACACTTTATTCGCGTTTTATGGATCATTAGCTCACGGGCGCTTTTAAGACATTACTCGAATGATTAATTTTGTTTCTGGATGTAACGTATATTGTTAAAGGCTAGCGTTTTTAATTTTAAGCTTCTTTGTTATTAAATATTTGAATGTCAGTATTTTATGTTAATTACGAGTAATTTTGTCATATTTTAATGTTGGTAACTTATTTCGTAATGATTTACCGATTTCATATAAATGTCGAAAAAAACTATTCATATTATCGTACTTTTTATTTTACTGGTATTGATATATTTTTTTAAATTCACATCTAATTTTTCAAACAAGTATACGAAAATAAGTCGCCTTGTATTTTCAATAAATAGTCAATCAGATATAAGTTTAGATCACATAGCATTTATAAAATTAATTCAATTACTCTATACTAAAATATAGCCTATGTAATAAAAAAAAACCTACTAAAAACACAATTATAAATAAAAATAATAATCTTAATCGCTGCTGTCGAAAGGCAAGGTACCCAAGAGACTGGCTGCATTCCCTCTTTTAATGGTCAATAATGAATTCCAGCTCTTGAATCCTTTGAGATGTCGTGTCGATTTAGTTTAGTTAGAGTTTAGTTTTAATTATTATAATTGATATATATATATGTATATATATA
>JADGIL010014294.1:0-12310 GCA_020352625.1 Cactoblastis cactorum
AATAATTTAGCGCAACATTATATTTCCACAAAATCATTCAAATATATCTGTTATATCATACACACGTAAAGTCTACAAAAAATATTTAATTATATGACACATACATATATATATATATATACATACACACTCAGCAATTTAGTGGAGTTAGCCACACCGTCTAAAGTGATAAATACATGATACTGTATCTGTATTAAGTATGATTGAATTATTTTACAATAAAAAAAAAAATATGTATCATCAGAATACCTCATAAAATAAATATATTTATCTTAATTCAATAGAATTTCATCCATTACACGCAATCTATAAATGTATTTGGGTTTACGAATTATTGTAGGAATATTTCGCAACCCGGAAAATCTACTCTATTATTCGGTTTTTTCAAAAGCCTTTCCAACCCGCCATTTATCTTCCAGTTACTGCCCGATAAGAATGCAACGATTTATATTCTTCCTGTTAATGGTAATTATGTGCATTGCTATAAATAATTTGAACTGGTTTCGGTTTAGTGTCTAGAAACACGACATCAAAACATAATTCATAACTTTTAAAAGTTGTTAGCATTATTTTTGTTTAAGTATTTTTACATATCCATTTTACTTCCATTGTGGTTTGGAAGTGAAAGAAATACGTAGAATTTTTCAGCTGCTCTTCTCGCGCTGATGTTAAAGTCAATCAAGGGAAAGGGCTTGAAACAGGAATTCTCATAGGCGATGGGCCAGCAACCTGTAACTATAACTTAATCTTCATTTCACTATTTTACTAAGCCTTCAAATCTCGCGACTCTTGGCTCTGTCAACACCGTAAGAAATGAAAATGTGATACTGAATCTGTCTCCATTTACACGTCGTCATTCTTTACGAGGTAAATAGAATCAAGAATCGGGAAATTCACATCTACATAAACAAAAATTAGCAAAAAGAGCAGTGCATTTATTTCTTTTATCGGTCTATTTTGTAAGACTATATAAAGCATCTAAATATACGTATGTATGTACTGAAATTACTATATTAACATAAGGATTTACTGGTCTTAAGATAATGTATACACGCTTTTTAATACTGTCAAAAAATACAAAAAGTAATACAAATACTTATATTAAAAAGTTTAAGAATAAATTCGCAACAAGCTGATAATTGTATAAAATTTGCAACTTGAAGGTTCCGAGTGTCGCAATTGACGCTAATTGGCGGCTCACTCGGGTATTACCTGTATATATTTCTGACAATGGGCGATGTCCGAAATTTTTAAAAACGCTTGTTATTTTTTTTAGTGGTAGGAATAACATTCCTGATTACCATAAAAAAATCCAAAGTTTTAGGTCTGCCTATTAATTACAAAAAATATTGAATTTATCCCTCAAACAATGGCGAAACTACGCCTATAAGACGCCTATGTATATAAAATATTCCCACGCATTGAAAAATTACAAAACCAATTATTTTATATGTCAGTTTGACACATAATTATCCAATGACCATCAAATAATTAGCACTCAGTGCAGTGACAGTTACAGTTTGACATTTATGTCAGTTTGACAATAGTACTTAGCCGTAGTTCCGCTATTATTTGGGGGAATTACATTCAATAATTTTTTGTAATTAATTGGTAGACCAAAAAAATCTGATATTTTTTATGGTAATCAGGAAAGTTATTCCTAAAAACAGAAAAAAAATCAAGCGTTTTAAAAAAACTTCGGATCTCGCCCATTGTATATTTTCTGATAATTAGATTTTAGAGACGATCCCGGTTTGACGCGCATTTCTCCTATTCCCGTGGGAATTACTGGATAAAACAGAGCCTATAAAAGTGGAAGTCCTTGACTAGATGGAATGATTAACACACAAAAAAAAAGAATTTACGCTTCTGTAAAATTTCGATTATTTTAACGTGAAAGTGTTAAGAAAATATTATTGCGATATTTTCTTTTAAGCTGTAATTAAATAAAATAAAATTACGAGTACGCTCACCGAAAACACAATTTATCGCATTATAATAATTTCGCCACTCAACCAAAGCACCAAATTGGACCTACAAGGACAGAAACAAAGCTTCAATTATTCATAAGTTTCGCCTAAAAGGGGTAGCATTCGGTAACCATTTATATTTAGCAGGCTTTGTTATTAATTCATCAGCTGTTAATGTGATTTTAGTCATATGTATATAGTATGTATATACATGTAATAAAACTGTGACACAATTTTTAACTCCCAACACAAAAAGAGGGGTGTTATTAGTTTCACATGTGTGGGTGTTAATCTGTGTTATCATAGCTCCCAAACAGGCCCTACTTCCCCGCTCTCCCCAAATGGGGAGGGTAGGAAAGTAGTTAATTGAAATGGAGTGTACCTTATAATAGTAACTAATGTACTCGTTACTGTGCGTAACTCTGGAACCTACGAGAATATCTATGATTTATGTACTCTCCTAGCCGCGTCATGCTAATGGATACCCGCTGTGTCATCACTTTTCAACTGCTGGATTTATATTTACGTCCCCAATCGATTAATGATATTATTGACGACCTCCGTGGTGTAACGGTTAACGTACTTGACCGATACTCAGTAGGTCCTGGGTTCGATCCTTGATGGAAATTGCCCTTTTTCTGATTGGCCTGGGTCTTTGATGTTTATCTATATATGTATTTATCATAAGATATAGTGTCGTTGAGTTAGTATCCCATAATACAAGTCTCGAACTTAGTGTGGAGCTAACTCAATTTGTGTGATTTGTCCTTATATATTTATTTATTATCTATGCATTGAAATAACTATGTTAAATTTCAAACCAGATATGATAATTTTTCTGTAAAATGCAACACAAAAATATACTGGCTATGGGATTGGAAAACCACGTTTCGCTCGCTTAAAATAGTCTTTGTAAGGTATATCTAATTGATATACTTTGTAGCTTGTTATCAATCTAGTGCCTCTTACATACATATATAATATTACAGAGAGTTATTATATATAAACTTTAAATAAGTTAAGAAGCTAAGCAGACGAGAAACAAATGAAGTCAGATGAAATTACCGTAGTTAATTAATCCTAATCATACAGCCAGTATACCTTATTTCTGTGATGTAATTTACAAAAAAATAATCACGTCTTTATTTTTGGGCTTTAACAGTAAAATTTAAATGTATGTCTTGATGTACGTACATATGTATATACATAAATCTTAATAAAAAAGACCTTAGAGAAAAAAAAAGAAAAGGCCGACACAAAGCTGCATTTATGCTAGTTATGAAATAAATTTACACACGCAAGACTTGAATAGCTTGTTACGTTGAAATGTTGTGTAACCTCTTAACAAAAGGAAAAATAAATTAAGGCTATCTTCCTCATGCAAGCGAGGAATGTCCGGAGCGGACGGAATGTGGGCGCAAGGCGGGAGGGTCAGTAAAACAGAATTATTAAAGTAATTTTAAGGTTATTATTTCTAAAAATATAGTATTTTATATTTAGTATTTAATTATTTTATGTGGAGGAAGTATAGCAAGTAGGTCAGGACCGCCCACTGAGTTAGGCAGCAGGTCTCTGCCTACCTCAGTGGGAAAAATTTAAAGTAAAAAACTTTTTTAAAACTAGTTTTTAGAATGACGTCGCAAATAACTACTCTGCCATCTTGGATGTTTCGCCATGTTGGATTTAGAACGACATCACCTATGTAGCTAACTATACATTGTCATCCAAACTTGTATGTATACAAAGTTTCAGCTCAATCGGTTGAAGATATATGCTTTAAAATTGAGTTGCAAGATTCCACCCGAAAAGACATACTCACTTACATACATTGCAAGCTAAATAAAAGCTTGTAAAAAATGATGGTGGTTTATGTTATTTTTTCTTTTTGTTAGATTTAATAATTTTTAACTTTTGTCAGGGTCTCTATTAAGAGTTGAGGGTTTTAAAAATATAATACCTTAACTACAGTAACTTACCTTAGTTGATTTTAACAATAGTATGTTTTATATAGTAAAGCAGTTTTGTCGACACGATTTTTTTTATGGCATAGGGAGGCAAACGAGCAGGCGGGTCACGTGATGTTAAGTAATCACCGTCGCCCATAGACACCCGCAACACCCGGGGGATCCAGGAACGTTGCCGGCCAAAATGAAATATATCAACCCTTTCTGCTCTGACGAACTTAGTTTTAAAACGATTTTATGCTTAATTTTCTAGAGTAGAGTCTAAAACTAATAAACAACCTGTTTTGCTACATAAGAATAGACAACATACCATCCATTTTTGCGTGGATTTCCTTATTTCCTTCCTTCCTGGATTTCCTTCTTATTCCCCCGAGGCAAAAAGAAGGATGTATAAGTATCACGTATCTCTTTGCGTGTGTATCTTTCGATGCAGTTTTTTCATGCGAACACTAGTTTTCTTGCAGTGATTTTGGCTACGTTTTTTTATGTAAAAGAGGGGGGCAAACGAGCAGGAGGGTCACGTGATGTTAAGTGATCACCGCCGTCCAAAGACAACTGCAAACCCGCGGGGTCATAGAAGCGTTGCCGGCTTTTAAAAATGCCCCCCAAATGGTGAGTGCGGAGAAGATGGGCCTCCGGCTCTCCCACTCACCGGATGGAGCATGGCGGCTGATAGCCGCCATTCAGGTGTCGGTCTTTTGTGCGAATGTGGTACTGCCCCGGACGAGCCGGCCCATTCATGCTGCAGGCTAAAATATATAACAGAGTTTATAGTGTCTTTTTTATTATTATTTTTTAATCCTAATATGCTAACAGTTTTTCCTTTTTATACAGCCAAGTGTACACAATACGTCTCAAGTAGCGGTCAGTATGTAGAACTAAGAAATAAAATTCAGTGCTATTTTTATGTATTTGCAGAAACATGCCTCAGTTTTTTGTAATACAATATCTGTTACACAACATACACTTTTATTATCTAATAGCCTGTTATTTATTGTATTATTTGGACTTGTCAAGTCCATTTGTATTTTAGACAGCTATTTTAGATAATTTTTCCTGTTTATCATAGTCGTGGTAAAGCAAAATCGATGAAATCAATTAGCATAAATGTAAATAAATTTTAATTTAAAGGTTAATTGCGATTCGGACTTGACACGACGGACACTGTGGGGTCCGTACCATTAACTATACAAAATTGTAAAAAATCACGTTTGTTCGATAGATTCGAAATAATTCATGTAAATATCGCAATTATCCTGAAACTCATAAATTACTTCATTGATTTTCTTCAAACCAATATTCATTTGAAGTTTTTATTGCTACTTTAAAAACGAATATAATATACAATACATTGGCATAATAAAAAAAAAATGTTTTAGAAACTTCTACATCATTTACAAAGACCGACATGACAGCCCACAAAGCTTTGGTTCTGTAAACAAATTAAAAAAATACAAAAAGATTATATACGAGGGTGGGATGTCATCAATTCCCTTACGAGATGTTTAGACGACCGGAGGCGAGGGCGTCTATGTTCGAGTAAAAATTGATGACTCCCACACGAGTTGAACACTCTATTTTTCATTACAAATATGAGGGGGGAAAAAACTAAATTGTAAGTGATTATTTTACAAAAAATATAGTGACATTCGGTACTGCCTTAGATCATGTTACTGCTTACATTGGAAGTATTCCGGGAAATTATATTGATTATAATTTTTAAATGAGGAACACCTCTGCGGCCATCTTTAGCAATTTTTTTTTAATTGACCCTCATTATTCGTAAAGTTTGGCTGTTTTAATACATCTATGTATATGGTTACAGATTTTTTTTAAATACTGTTCAGTCAAACGTTTTATTTTTGAAATCTTGTTTAAACATAAAATACATAACTCCGTCTCAACACCAGTACAGACTTAAAGTTTTGCAATAACTACGCTTATACTGTGGATTTGCCATTCTGAATTAAACAAATGTGCAAATCCGGAGTCAATAAGCTAGCTCGAAGCCAATCTTGAACTCCTAAGACAAACACGTTCTCTGCTGAGTGATTAAGTTTTATGTGTACATTTATATATATGAATTTCTATTTAAATAAGTATTATATTTCATTCATTCAGTTCTTATTTCATACAAAAACAGTATCTCGTATTTTTTTAAATCTTGTATTGATATCAGAGCCAACAATCACTGAACTTGAAGGTCATGCTTAATCGACCATTAGTGGGCTTATTTGAGGAATGGAGATTCAGATACAGTTAAAGGTTGCCAGCCTATCGATTATGAGAATTGCCCTGTTTTAATCGTAAAAGTTAATCAAGGGACTGCTCTTGATGGATTTCTTAATCAGTATATTTGAAAAAGGTTGATATTTATATCTTTCACGGGGATAATTAAATTATATTTTAATAAAAGTGAGACAGGAAAGATTAGGTCTCAGATATATATTCAAAGGCTTCAGTTACAATCTCAAGAGAAATATTTTATCTACAGTTAATAAAATCATAATAGATGACTGCCTCTATGGTTCAGTGGTCAAAGCGTGCGCATTGTGATCCGGAGGACATGAGTTCGAATGCCAGTGGAAGTAACTGAAAGTGACAACAGATATTATTATTTTTTATGAAAGAGGGAGGCAAACGTGTTCTTTCTTCAAACAAACAAGCCTTCAAATTATTTCTAGCCTGGTTAGATTTATTATTATATATTTCAGACTGAAATCACTTGATAATCTGAAAATAAAGATGATTCCGTTCTTCAAAAGACACGTTAAGCTGTGGTTCACGAACGATATTTATCTAGCGTTGGTAAACCTATTCTGGGATGGTTTTTGTTCTGATTTACCCTTTAGGTTACAGAGGTCAGATAGTATTCGCTTTGTAAAAATAAAAAGTAAAAACCAGACCTTACCTTACCAAATTATTCCTAGTTTAGGAAGCAGACCACGGCGCGGCTCTGAAGCGTCACTGCTGAAAATGCAACCAGGATAACGCTCGGATAAGTAAGTACACAATAAAATCATAGCAAATACTGTTTTCGTTAATTACGCTGGGGTTTTTGCCAGTTTAAATATAAACGATCAAACCGCAACACTCATTACGGGAATTTGATCCAGAAACGTATTCGGAAATTCGTCCCTCGTTAAATATATGAGTAATTTAATTCACAATTAAAAAAAGGTCATTTGGTCATTAAGCGATGTAATCTTAGCCTGCGTTTTCCCTTTTTGACCCTCCCTTTCGTTTTTGACCGACGACAGAATGGATAAGGTATACGTTTAGAGTGAGAGGTTGTTTGTTTGTTGTGTAAACAAATGTTTCCATTCCCATTTATCCCTAGAACGATTTAACCGAATTACATGATTTCTGTTACGGATTTGTAATTTATCAGTAAGGGTGTTATGTGTTATGTCATGTTTGTCGCTACAAAAATAAATGTTTGCAAGTTCCAAACGGTTGGAAATTTTCAGATGTGGTTTTTATAAGGGACTAGCTGTCCCGGCTAACTTCATACCGCCATATTTTATTTCTCTAGCCGCGACTGAACAAATATAGGTAACTCTTTCGGTAAAATCAATATATTTTTTAACCTTGTGCTGACGATAAGGAATTAAAAAAGAATCATCCGTTTTGATGCAGTCGTTTTGAAATTCCTACGAGATCCGAAATTATAGGACGTTTATTAGCCTTGTGTACTACATAAACGAAAATAAATTTCAGAAGGATAGATAAAACTACATTAATATCCGTTATGTATAGCGAAATGCGATTTGTTAATACAAACAAGAACGTACATAAAAAAGGAATTAGTTACAAAAATAATTACATATGTATATATAAAGAGTTATATATAAATTGGTAGTTTGAACAAATCGTAGTTTGCGAAACGACTTAACTATAATTGTCAAACTTTTTTATCATGCATACTCATTGCTTCAATGCATTTTTCCTCTTCACTAACTTTTTTATTGGTTTATAGCTGTGATTCTCAAAGTGGTCTATATCGACCCCTAGGGGTCTATGACAATCTGCAAGGGGTCTACGTCAACAAAAAAAAAATTGGGGGTCCATGGAATGAAAATGGGGCTCCACGATAGTGGATCTCAACACATACACTGATAGTACCTTTTTACTTACATCATGTTATCTTATAATATCAAAACATATACNNCAATATCAGGTAAGTAGGGGGTCTATCCAACACGGAAAAACATGGCAAGGGGTCTACGACACAAAAAAGTTTGGGGAACTCTGGTTTAGCGTTGCGGTTCAAAATAAAAACAGTACAGAATATATACTGTAATTTGTAGAACCTACAAAATTATTTGTAATTTAGCAGTAGTTGCTAGATTATGTATAATTTAGCAGTGTTTATGGTACTATGGTAGCACAGCTTTAAAAAAATGACACGAACACCTTTTTACCTTTTTTATGTAAGAGGGAGCAAACGAGCAGACGAGTCACGTGATGTTAAGTGATCACTGCCGCCCATAGACACCTGCAAAACCCGCGGGGTCACATAAGCGTTGCCGGGCTTTATAAAGCCCCCGCCCTCTTAATTGTGTTTAACAATTTCACCAGAACAGAAAAATATACATCCAGTACTAACTTTAATTTATGTGTTACTTTTGATATACTCTAGTTTGGATGCTTTATTTGTTTTCTTCGAAAACTGGTTAAGGTTATTGCTTTGTCAGCCAAGTTTTAGCTCTCAGTTCCTCACAAGAAAGTTTAGGAGATATTTGCTATGCTGTGTTTGTGGAAATTTTTCGAGTTGCCTTCATAACTTGGCCAAAAGGTGTAACTTGCCCTTTCCAAATTTGATTACGTCAGATCTGATGTTATTCCAATTTTACGGATATTGGGGTTCTGATGTATTTGAAAAATTGTTACAGAATACAGATATCACGTCTTTATTCCTTACAGGGTAAACAGAGCCAAAAGTCGCGAGACGAAGGCCACGCTTAGCAATTTGCTGGGCTTATTAGTGGAATGGAGATTAAGAAATAGTGACAGGTTGCTAGCTCATCGTCTATGAGAATTCCTGTTTCAAGCTATTCCCCTTAATTGACTTTTACAATCTGCGTATTCTATGCTTCTCTATTTTATTCTACGTCCAGTATGGAATTACATAAAAATAATGTTCTAGAATGTTCTTGACAATTTTTCACTATCATATAAATCCTTGCCTAAAAAATCTCTTTACTACTCAGCGATGTCGGCGGGAACATTACTCAGAGTCCAAAGGATAAATTCACAAAGGAATCCTTTCACCTGCGGAGGTGGATAAGCCTCTTTGAGTCCACCCTCATCATGGCACGTGATGCTACTGTCACGTATTAATAGAACCTTCGATGTCCAATATTTCAATTCGCCTCGTCTATATTATGCCGGTCGTTTGTAATGCAAATATAAACCTTACCTTTTACAGACACAATTTCTAAGGGCTGCTAGACATTTTTGAATAAGAAAGGGTAGTATTTATTTGAGTGACATACTAACCTAACCGAAAATAAATTATAAGTACTTTTTAAATAAGCTTTTAATAAGATTTGATTTTCAAATTAATCTCAGCAAGCTCTTTCAATTGATACCGATATTGTAGTAAGTAGTGCTTTAAAGATAACAAGCCCGCCATCTTAGATGTTTCGCCATGTTGGATTTAGAATGACGTCACTATCTAACCTTGTATTGTCATCCAAACTAATCATGTGTTCAAAATTTCAGCCCAATCGGCTGAAGTTAAGTTAGTTTTTAAAGTTGAGTTGCAAAATTTCACCCGATTTGACTTATAGTTTCATTGCAAATTAAATACTACTCAGACGACTAAATATTCAAAAAGTGACGATTAATCTCTGTTTTGTCGCTCACATAGAAAATTTGTCCGCCATTTCCTAATATAAGGCAATTTCAGTTATATTTAATAGCCCCTAGACATATTTCGATAAAATACACTTAAGTGTCATGTCAGTGTTATTAAGTACGTGATAGAAGCTTACATTTTAGAATTTTAAACCAAATTTCATCCAGATCTGTTCGGTAGGTTTTGTGTAATGTGCGTACAAACATATAGACAGAAAACATTCTAAAAGCAATCGTTTTGGCTTCTATAGGTCCTATAAAGAGCTCCTATATATGTTTACCTTGAATATCTCCCATATACAGACATAGCTCAGTTACAATTTTATTATATGTATAGATGTGTCAGCAGCTGCTCTTCCCACGCAGATAAAGTCAGTCATGATAAATGACACGAGATTCTACTTATAGATGATGAGCTAGCAGTCTGTAACCAATCTGAATCTCCATTCCAAGAATAAGCTTACCATTCTGCTAAGCGTGGCCTGCTAGTCCCACGACTCTTGGTTCTGTCTACTCCGTGGATAAATAAATAATAATAATAAATATATAGGGACAAATCACACAATTGAGTTAGCCCCAAACTAAGTTCGAGACTTGTATTAAGGGATACTAACTCAATGACGCTATATCTTATAATAAATACATATGTATATCGATAAATATCCAAGACCCGGGCCATCAGAAAAAGCCTATTACCATCATGACCTGATTGGGAGTCAAACCCGGGACCTCGTGGTTGAGAGGCAAGGACTTTACCACTGCGCCAACGAGGCTGTCGCTAAAGACGTGATACTGTATGGTCGAAAATATGTAAATTCGAATGCAATGTATTTTGTTATGAGGATAAATAATTAATTGATATTTAATGTGTTAACAATAAAAAATCGCTTGCGCCCATTATTGCTCTTGCGATATCATTTTATGAGTCGTAGAGCAAAGCCTCACAGAAAATTGGACTTTAAAGTACTTAGGCTGACATGAAGTCGATAGTACAATGATTTAACGACTTAGTGTGTTAACGTGCCTGACCATTAATCTAGTTGTCCCTGGTTCGATCCCGGTCAGATCATGATGGAAAATGATATTTTTCTGATTGACATGGGTCTTGAATGTTTATATATGTACATATATTTGTTTTGTTGTGGTATGGAGCCACTACTTTGTAGTGGTATGGAGCCCCTACTTGTAATGGTGTGGATCCTGCTGCTTGCTTTGTTAGCCTGCAGCATGAATGGGCCGGCTCGTCTTGGGAAGTACCACACTCCCACAGAAGACCGACTCCTGAATAGCGGCTATCAGCCGCCATGCTCCGTCCGGTGAGTGGAAGAGCCGGAGGCCCAACTTAGAGGAGGCCCAACTTACTTCCCCATTAGAGGAGGGTGAAGATTTTTTTATAGGCCGGCAACGCTTCTGTAACCCCGCAGGTGTTGCAGTTGTCTATGGGCGGGGGTGATCACTTAACATCTCGTGAACCCGCCTGCTCGTTTGCCTCCCTCTAATTATTTGAATTAATTTGAATTAGCATAACATAAAACAGTCTTGAACTTTGGTCAACTCAATCTGTCGTTAAGTATTTGTCCGTATATATATTTATTTTTATTCATTCAATTCTGTGAACACATATAAGATTACACATACTATGTAATTTAATGCAAGTAATTACAGTCTCCGTTCGTCTAGATAATATCAGTGACCCTTGTCTTGCGACTTGGCATTTGACAACTTGGCAATTTACCCCATCCCGGCTTATTATATACGGGTGGATCGCACCCAGTTTAGGCACACATTCAATTTATTCTTCTTAGCGTGTAATGTCAAATTGGGTTGCGGAGCTTAGGCGGTAGACGCTCTGAGTATCTCTAGAAACCTCAACGAAGCACCTAGATTATGTGGCGGGCTCTGATGCGTCAATGTTGAGTAGAGGTGAGCGTTGAATGAACAATTGTATTATTGTTTTTTTTTAAACGTTTACCGCCGTGAACGTTTAATCTAGTCGACGGTTGACTGCGTAAACAGCTCGCGTCTCAGCACTTGGTCGATCGACGCGCGACAAAGCCAATCGTTTTGTATATCAACTATTAATACACACGCGACAAAACATTTAATACATTGAGTTTACGCCGTAAACTAGTCAAAAACTAGACTTTTTCAACCCGTTTGCTACCGACCATAAACGGTCTCGTTGTGTTGCCGGTGAAATCGCTGACAAAATCGTTGAGTATGCAACTGAAACACTTCCGGATAATTAATGTCAATTCCTGTGGGTACCTAATGTTGGATGTTGCATGCCAATTATTACGTCTTTTAAACCTTTTCATAATATATATTTTTTTTATGACAGAGTAACATACTAGCTAGTAACAAACTAGCAGGCGCATCACGAGATGCCAAGTGATCACCACCGCCCATAGACAACCGCAACTCCCGCGCGGTTACAGAAGCGTTGCCGGTCTATAAAAAAACTCCGCCCTCCCGGCTCTCCCACTCACCGCATGGAGCATGGCGGCTGATAGC